>JAANQP010000512.1:0-12333 GCA_011320165.1 Fusarium protoensiforme | reverse complement strand
GGGTTAGGGGGGTGTTGGAGGGGTTCGGGCATGGCGGTACGCGTCGGTACCAGACTGGCCCATCAAAACACAGCAAAAACACAGCACAAGACTTGGTCTCCACGGGTACCCCCCACTACCGTCAGTCTGGTTGATTGGGCGACAGGCAAAGCCAACTCTTCTGTTCTGGAATCAGCGCGAAGACTGATCCATGGTTTTAATTTCTCCCCATCCCGACAACGCAACGCAATCTCTCCTTTAGCTGAGCTTGCTTCTGCGCCGTCTCTACGCACGCCTCCTTTCCCACCTCCGAAAGACGTTTCTCGATATCAGCTGCCTCGATCAGCTCCCCTGCTTCCTCCGACGTCGCTTGCGTTGTTCCACGATCCCGAATAAACAAATCCTCAGTTCAAGATGGGCGAGTCGAGGTTGGTGGTGATGCCTTCGGGCCGTCTACGACATGGCGGCCTCTGCTAGTGGCGCGCTGCTGGTGCTAACTTGGGCTTCTCCTTACAGACAAGAGCTTGTTGCGTGGCTCAACAGCCTTCTGCAGCTCAACATCACAAAGGTCGAGCAATGCGGCACTGGGTGAGTCGACCTCTGCCCCGCCCCCTCGTTGAATTGGGTGAGACCTGTGCCATCATCATGGATGGTCATGGCGGCTCAAAACAACAAACAACCCCGCGATCGAGATCACGACTGCGCCGCCCGACACAATGCCACGGCCAAACATCATGATACGGGGGGGCATTGCCTGTAAAACCAGCGTCTAACATTCTTCTCCTAGCGCCGCCCTCTGCCAAGTCTTCGACAGCATCTACATGGACGTCCCCATGTCCAAGGTCAAGTTCAATGTGAACTCGGAATACCTGTACATTCAAAACTTCAAGGTGCTCCAGAGTACGTCCACTGCCCCGTCCTGTCCATGATCACCACCTGACCCTTCAACAGACCTCTTTGCGAAGCACCAGATCGACAAGCCTATTCCCGTATCGGCCCTCGTCAAGTGCAAGATGCAGGATAACCTCGAGTTCCTGCAGTGGACAAAGCGCTTCTGGGATCTCAACTTCCCGGATCACGAGTACGACGCCGTTGCCCGACGAAAAGGCGGTGCCATGCCCCCCGCCGGTGGTGCCGCCCCCCGATCCGCCGCTTCCAGCAGCGCCGCCCGTCGAGCAGGTGGCACCCCCAGCGGCGGCCCTCGAGTTGCCAAGGCTGCCGGCCCCGCCACCGCCGCCCTTCAGCAGGAGAACGCTACCCTCAAGGAGACAGTGACAGGCCTCGAGAGAGAGCGTGACTTTTACTTCAGCAAGCTCCGAGACATTGAGCTGCTGATCCAACAAGCCGTCGACGAGGACCCCGAGCTGGAGAAGCAGGAGGACGGCCTCATCAAGCAAATCCAGACCATCCTGTACTCCACAGAGGAGGGCTTTGAGATCCCCGCCGAGGATCAGGTGGACGACCAGGAGACCTTCTAGTCCCGCCAGGCCCCTACCAAAGTCTTTGGAGATGTAATGAACGCGACCATGATGAGTTGAGCGTACTGGGAGCACATAGTCTGGTTTTCTCCGGCATGAGGCAAAAACGGGCATGGACTTGGAGTTGAGGCCTCATACTTTTGGGGAGGGACTGTGTTGAAAGCTAATGAATGCGCATTGGCAATGATTGGTACTAGAAGCGAAGCTTTCCTCTTATTCTTGTTCCCGGGGAACGTGTTCTGAGCCCCTGTGAATGAGTACAAAATTGATCTTTGTTGGAAACGTGCCTGCCTTTGTCATGTTGCGTTGCATTGAGGCCCACGGGAACGGCTCGGGCCGCCGCCATGGCTTGAGGTAATTCAGAGTTCACATGAAGCCGTTGGGTAGAACGGCCATGATGCTCATCGATCATAGGGAGATCCTTGACTCACTACCTAGACTGCCCATGTCTATACGTCATTCAATACCAACCACAGTGGTTGGAAATTGAAACATGATGTCTCTCCACTTGGAAGTCCCATCTCGCTATGTGAGTGTGGGATGCTCAGTTCCATCAACGGAATGTCCATCACCACGCTCAGGTCGACAGCACGCCCTGATTGGCTTGTACTGAGAACCTGGGTATTCCTGCGTACCAGCCTCCCCAGAAAGCTCTCATTGATCAGAGTTCAAGATCGAGGTACGACGGACAGCCCATCAAGCCTATTGACACCACCAGGTTGGATAGTCCCGCGATGCCTCTTCACTTCACACAAATAGGTCGCCTAGATGAGAATGCCAGTTCCAATAATCTTAATATATTAGAGAGGCGCTTTATTAAAGTATTATTACGACCTTGCCAAAATTCTTCCTCTCTAGCTGATACTGGTAGGCTTCTAGCAAGTCCTCAAAGGCAAATGTTTTAGGGTCAACAACAGGCTTGATCTTGGCCGCCTCAATCGCGCGGTTCAACTCTTCGAACTGCTGCCTGGAACCTACGAGGAGGCCACGCACCGTACAGATCTTGATCAAACTCTGCAGCAGCGAGGCGTCTTTGTCTCCCTCTGGCATCGTCAATGAACCCACGAAGCTGATCAGGCCCTCGAGCTTGATAGCATTGAGCGATTGCACCACGCTCTTCTCGCCACCCACCTCGATGATGTGGTCAAAGCCGACCCCATTCGGCGTCAGCGCTCGCGCTGCCTTGCCCCAGTCTGGCGTCTCCTTATAGTTGATGACGTGGGCTGCACCGAGCTTCTTCAGGGTCGCCGCCTTCTCTTCCAAGGAGGTCGTGGCCACCACCGTCGCACCCGCAGCGACGGCGAGCTGGATGGCGGATAGGCTCACACCGCCGGTGCCCTGCGTGAGGACCCAATCTCCGAACTTGAGAGCCTTTGACTGCAGGCCGTAGAACGCATTCCACGCCGTCAGAGGCGTCACGGTGAGAGTGCTCGCTTCAACGGCAGTGAGCGATGGCGGGGCTGCAACCAAGCCGTACTCGGGGAACACAGCGTATCTCCTGAGCGTGCCGTCAATGGCACTGCCCAGAACAGTGCCGAGGGCTTCCGGGGGGATGGGGTTGGCCTGATGAAGCTGAGCGAACAAGGTGCAGACTCTGTCACCGACAGAGAACCTGGTGACCTTGGCCCCGACGGCGAGGACGGAGCCGGCACCATCAGAGCCTGGGATGACGGGTGATTTTACACCGAAAGGATATTGACCCTGGGTTCCCATTAGCAAAGCATTCAGTGACGCCTCTCGATTGGGCAACCTACTTGCGGAATCATCAAATCCCTAAAGTTTAGCGAGACCGCCTCGATCTTGACCAGGACGTCATGTTCGCCGACATCGGAAACTGGTACCTCGACCAGCTTCAGGCCGTCGAAACTGCCTGGGGTGATGGCCGTGACAGACCAAGCTTGGGTGGTGGTAGGGATAGACATGGCTGGAATGCAGTTGGAACAATGTGTAAGGGTCTTGATCTGAGTAACTACCACGGAGAGGCGTCCCAACAAGTCCCTTTATATCACGCACTGTCGTACTCTCAAGTTCGAGCCGATATATGCTATTTACAGACTGCTGTTCGTCATCTCTGAATGCCAATGTTTATCTGGACGGTGTCCGGGAGGTCCATGACCCCGAGCCAGTGGCATCGGTGTACAAACTGACCGAGCATGCTGACTGCGGAGGAGCCTTTGGTCACATGAGCGGCACTGCACATTTATGTATTAGTGATCTCGGGCTACGTTTCGGCCGTAGAAGTCCGGTTTTCATCCGTCCGGGTTGGAAGCTCGGCCACGAATGAAGTCATGTATGATCCTTGATCGTCCGAAATACCATGTACTGATGCGCTCGGCGTAATTCCAAATGAGTAATCAGCGGCCTTTGAGGTAATCGCGAAGTGAACGGAATAAATCTTTCATGGCTCCTCGGACAGCTATCTTGTTCGACCCCCTGACCTCCGACCGTATTTCGACATGCTCAAGTGTACAATTTAAGTGAGCATTACCTCGCGTCCTCTCAGGGGGTACTTGATAGTTCGCACCCTCTTCCTGCCCTCTTCCTCGTCTTTCTCATCCCAGAGGTGAAAAACTACTTTCAGCGACTTTGGACAGCGCGATGTCGTGCAGGCAAGGTTTATATTACACTTGCTGCAGGATGTAAGTCCCCCTAGTGCCATGCCAAGGTCAGTCTAATTCAGAGCTCACATGAAGCTGTTGGGTAGAACGGCTACAATGCTCATATATAATAGGCAGACGGACTAGATCCTTGACTCACTACCTATCTTGTCCGCCACACCCTCCTAGCGAGGCTTGGCCTCGACCTTGACAACACGTTCCCCATCCACCAACGCCTTATATATGTTCCTAAGGGCACCGCTACGGAAATACGCGGCTTTTTCATTGGCGCTGTATACCTTTGACTGCGTACCCCTCTTCCTCTTCTTATCGTTACTCAAAGATCCGGCGTTGTACATAAAGAGGTATGAGTAGACCTCTGACTGCACACCGAGGGTTTTTCCTCCGAGGATGGGACCCTCCTAGCCATCCAGAAGGATTGCGCAAGGCTTGAAGAAGTTTGACCGCAGGCGGACGCTGGAGGGAGCGCTGCTCTGGCCTGAAGCCATGTCGCGCGTGATTGGAATACAATGGAGCTATCCTATCGGAATTGGAGACGTACCGCAATCTCAAGCTCGCTACCACTTCCGAGGAACTCAAGAAGAAAGCAAAGAAGCTAGAGATCAAGTTATAAAGCGATATGTTAACTGCCACGTCCGACGAGTGTCTACATGGACAGACCCAATATGGGGAGGCAAGTAGGATATCCAATGTCTATTATCCCGGAAGCTCCTATCGCAGAATTCGACGTTGACCTTCAGTGCTCCATGCTCTTTCTCAATGCAGGCCAACTTGTTCAGCACCGGCGAGATTACCACAACCTCCTATATTCCCGTCATCCGGCAGAAGAGGATCATGCCGACCAGGACGCTATACCTTGAGGAGGGTGCCGTAAGAGAGTCAGAGAAGCGAGAGAGCTATGGGAAGTGGGCGTCGGTTGTTTCAGTGTCGTCGCAGCGAACGAGGAGTGTAGGGCGTGGTGACCTCGTCTTCTCCATCCCAAGAGACGTGACGTGGAATGATCGGAGGGTTAGCGGAGTGAGGGACAGGGCCCTCCTTAACCTTTAGGGAAGGATGAGCTATAATGAACATAAGGGATTCATAGAGATAAGAAGAGCCTCAAAGGTTGCACGAAATCCACTTTACTTGCAGGACATGGAAGTTTAGGTTGGATTGTTAGGCCTAAGTGCCAGCGACTCGAGTATTTGGTATCTCCTCCTTGGCCGACTGCCTACGACCTAAGTAATAACCGTTTGGATACATCGCATGATTAAGCGGTCGATAAAATGAATCAATTGAGATCAGGTAGCCCAGATAAACATATCGGCTTCTTCGCTAATGTACGAAACAAAAAGTCATGAGGCTGTTGGTCCAGCTGTTTGCGATGACAGACTTCAGTGTCAAACTCGAATCCGGATATGATGACACCTAGCTGACATCGAGATGTACCAGAGCCAAGGGCCAATTACCAAAGCAATGAAAGCTGTTAAAGACGGGTGAGGCACTTGTGTGGCGGAATTTGCCTGCTTGTCTACGCTACTCTGATGGCACTTAATTGCAGAGACATACAAAATTCCCCAGAAGCACCGCTCGAAGGCTCAAAGTCAAGTATATGTGCATCTGGAAGCGAAGTCTGTTGAATACTGAAGAGCTGGGCCGACGAGTTAAGGCCGTTTTTGGGCTGCTTCCCGCTGGAGGCAATAGGGGGGATGGGAGAAAGGTGGCGAGTGATCCAAGAATTGGAGAGACCAAATTCAAAGGGACTCCCATCGGGACACCAAAATTACCCCGGAAAACAGGTATCTGGGGTGTTCGTGACAGTAGGGCCGAATCCCACCCTCGACAGCACCCTCACTGAGCGCGACCCCTGACAGCTGAGTGCGATTCGCATCCACCTCTGGCTGCTCTGAACGGATTTGACTCTACGGAGCCCCGCAATCCGAAGCAATCTGAAAGAGTTACGACCGACATTCCGGTGGCAGAAAAAGATACCCCTTAAGCACTCCTCCCAAGTGACTTGGGTTAGCCTCTGGAATATCAAAGTCGGCCCCTATCTCATCAGTAGAAGCGTCGAAGGACGCAGCTTCTATGAAAGGAACGCTCGCAATAAACACTGAAATTAGAAACCACTAAGTATTTTTGTTCTGAGAAGAAGGTTTGGCGAGAACGAGGGTAGCTGTTGGGTAAGGTCAAGACATGGTTTCGTAGGCCGGTCGAGACTTTAGGAGCGGCTGAAAATCTCCAGGACGATAGAAGATAGTCTGATCATGGCCATAGAATGTGATGATGGTTGTCAGAGGCTGGTCTGGCCTAAAAATCTGGGATGAAGAAGTCCAGATGCTTCTGGTCGTTGCCTCGTGAGGTCGTTCAGAGCGTACACGAGACAAATAATTTGAAAAACTAAGGAATGACTAGGATGAAAATCCACCTAAACCAAAGCTATGGCAAGGGAAATCAGCAGTTAAAATGAAGCCATTGCTGTTCGCATGATGTTGTTGGAACGGATCGTAGAAAGCTGTAGAGTAGCTACGTGGGAACTCATGACATCTTCGAGGTGGTTACAATTTCCATATCCGGTAGAGAGATGTGGGCGTCGTTGGTCGCCTAGGTTGTTTCGTAAAAGGGACAGGCGTGACGTGCTGAATTTCCTGAAAAACCATGCGCGGTTTCATGGTATTGCCGCTCGAGAGTGGAGTGTAGCCGGGGAGGTATCCTGAAGGGGCCATGCCGGGGCTATCACGTGGGGTCCCCAATGGATATGGGTTCCTCTCCACCCGAAGATCTTCCGGAGCATCCATGGAAGAAGCTGGGGGTGATGCTACGTTCATCAAGCTTAAACCATTCTTCAGCGTCAGAGATTCTTTGATTACGTATACATCTCGACTTGCTGTTGCAATGTGTTTGCTCTGTAGAGCCCGTCTTTGATACACCACATGCAATCATCACCAGTCTCAGCCTCAAAAGTGCCGTTCGCACTAAATAACAGGCCATGTCGATAGCATGCTTCCACAATCCTGGCTTTTCCACTTTTGAGGGGATCGGGGAACGGTTCGCCGTCACAGTCGGGCGTCCCCAGCGAATCGCCTGTCCGTAGCATCATATCCCCTGTTTGGAATGGAGTCTAGACTAGACTCGACCATGAGCCGCCTGGCTGGGGTTTTGCCGACCCCGTGATTGTCAGTGCTGGAGAAGACGATCCAAATGTCGGAGCAGGTCGATGGAGCCGCTGAGTCAACCATTTGACGACCTGATCAGACCGCACAAAGTTCCTTGCCGGGTCTCCCCGAGCAGCGTCTCCGCCGACTGATCAGCCGAGTCGCGTGGAAGGCAAGCAGGCCCGGCAACCAACATTGACACTTCTGGAAACACTAGACGCTTGCGTGTTCCGACAGCATGGGTCAGCTCTCTCCAGCCCGGCTCCTGGGTGCCGAATGATGTTCGACTCGCCTCCATCTAGAAACCTTAACCACCACCTGGGTTGACCCGCACTCCGCAGCTGTTGGTCATGGCTGCCCATGGGGAATATCATGTTCACGACCTAAGAATGCCATGATCTGAGCTTTGGGGATCCATCCCGGAATTACGGCTGTAGCATCTATATAAGTTTGCGGGAGCCTCACCTCGAGACATCCTCTCATCAACACCCACTGGGCCATCAGCCTATACAAGTATAAATTTGACAACAACACTCGCCAGGGTTGAGTCTTGCTCATAGCGAACTCCATCATGGCTCCTACAGAGACCGATGCCAACCATCTCGAGGCATCACAAGAGCACGCTGCCTCTGACGAGAACGGCAATGTGACCCTCCACGATATCTGGGCGCACCGCCGGGTTCTGAGTTTCTGTGAGTTGCCCAGCCGTCTTCCCTCGATGGAACTCCCCTAACCTGGGGCTTTTTTAGGTTTCCTCATCTTTCTCCTGCCCATCAACTTTGGCTTTGAGATCAACAACGTCGGCAACCTCCTCGCCGTGGTGCCCTTCATGGAGGAGTTCGGCAAGGTTGTCGACGGGACTCTGCTCATTACCGCCCAGGACCAGCAGATTCTGAACGCTGCCACGACCGTCGGCATCTTCGTTTCGGCTTTTGCGACAGGTTTCATCTCTGACAAGGTTGGCCGCAAGTATACGATTGTTCTCGCCTGCTTTATCTGTATCGCCGGCATCTTGGTTCAGTACTACGCCAAGTCCATCATGAACCTCTTTGGTGGCAAATTGCTCGGCACGTTTGGATTCGGATTAGGCCATTCCCTAGGACCTGTCTTTGTTGCTGAGATGGCACCAAACAAGTTGCGAGGCACATGCCTGGTTCTCATTGTGAGTATCCGACTAGCGAAGCTCAGCACGTCGCTAATCCCAGACTTAGAACACCATGATTGTCATCGGCCAGTGGCTCAACTCCCTTGTCATCTATGCCTGTTCGGACCGCTCCGGCGACATGGCATGGAGAATTCCTGTCATCACTCAGTTGATTCCACCATGCTTGCTCCTCATGGGCATTGGTTTTCTTCCTGAATCCCCCTCATGGCTACTTGTCCGCGGACGAATCGACGACGCCAGGCAGTCCTACCTTCGGTTCAACGGCAAGGACTTTGATGCCGATACCGCCGTGGCGGTTGCTCAGCTCGCCATCCGCAGCGAGAACGAGGCCATGGGCGAGGGTGGAACCTGGCTGCAGTGCTTCAAGGGCACTGATGGACGTCGCACCCTGATCATCTGCATGGTGTATATTGCGCAGCAATTCATCGGAGTCAACTTTGTGAGCGGCTATCTGACCTACTATTTCCGCCTGGCTGGTGTGAACAACCCTATTGGAATCGCTCAGGCCGCTTTCGCTATCCAGCTGTTCGGAAACATCTGCTCATGGCCCCTGGTCGACCGAGTTGGCCGTCGCCCCATGATTGTCGGCGGCATGATTATAATGACTTGCGGTCTGCTCCTAATTGGCGGTATTAGCACCGTCAACAACCAGCAAGCCCTTTCGGCAACTGTTGCCTTCATGGTTGTCTGGGGATTCTTGTACCAGGTAAGCAATCACTGTGCCTTGAGGCAGCAACCTGAACTAACCGCCACTTGTAGATGACTGTGGGTGCTACTGCATACTCTGTCGGAGGCGAGACTCCGAGCATTCCTCTTCGACAGAAGACTTATGCCATCAACATCATGAGCGCCACGGCCGTGTCGTGTCTTGTCCTTCAGGTCATGCCTTACCTGATCAACAGTGATGAGCTCAACCTTGGTGGAAAGAGTAAGTCAATTTCTCCCAGCTGCGATTATTCGATATCTAACGGATCTGCAGTTTGCTTCATCTTCTTCGCCTTCTCTGTGCCCATGTGTGTCTACCTTTACTTCTGCCTCCCTGAGATGAAGGGTCGCAACTACGCCGAGATCCAGGAGCTCTTTGACAAGAAGGTGCCTGCCCGCCAGTTCAAGGACTACCAGTGCAACTTGGGAGATGCCGTTGTTGCCAAGAGGATTGAGCTGGAAGACAGGAAGCCAGTGGAAGTCTAAGAATATGGACTTGGAGTTGATGAGGTTACGCAATGAATGGAGGAGGCTGGGAGCAGCAAGGACACCAACGCCTTGTAAAGTTAACAATGAGTAACGCTTTCATGGATATACCACGAACACTGTATGATTGGGGAAGAGAAAAACTCATAGTTATACCTCCGAATAATCCATATTTGCGAGATGGGCAACATACCTAGGTACCAAGCTCATGGAATGCAACTTGAGCGCGAGGTGAACCGTATACAGTGTGCCTCACTGTACAAGGTCGCATGTCCACCCAATTGTAGTTTAGCGTTCCAAAGTGCCGGGGCGCCGTGACCTCACCGAAGCGTGCCGCCGGTCAGGCTACAGAGCATGCAGGGCGCGCTAAACCCCTGCAGGTTTTCACCGTACGAATATGGACAATCGACGTCAGGCACCCTTTCTTTGACTTGGCGGCTGGGAAGCTCATGACGCTTCCAGGTTTCATCATCTCTCGTTGCTGATTCCATTCCTAGTTTCCCCTCCTGTTGTACAATTTTTCCTTGACGCGAAGGATATCATATTGCCGCCGTCTTTTCTCTGAGCTCAATCATAGACTGTCTTCTTTTTGCATACCATCATTGGACCACCCACGCGAGCCGAGAGAGAGTAGTAGTCACAGCACATCACCATGGCACCGCCGCCCGAGATCGCCATCCCGTCCACGAGCGTCTCCGACGAAGGCTCCAAGAAGCCGTATACCCTCTACAACATCACCCTCCGACTCCCCCTCCGCTCCTTCGTCGTACAGAAGCGATACTCCGACTTTGACACCCTCAACCAGACGCTCGTCCAGGAGGTTGGCGCCGCGCCTCCAGAGCCTCTGCCCGGCAAGCACTGGCTCAAGTCGACAGTCAACTCGCTGGAGTTGACGCGGGAACGCCAGAATGGATTGGAAAAGTACCTGCGCGCGATTGCCGAGTCGCCCGATCGACGGTGGCGCGATACTTCGGCGTGGAGAGCTTTCCTGAACCTGCCGAGCTCGAGCACAACGAATTCCTCAGTGTCGGCGGCGGGAAGAGTCAAGAGTGCTGCACCGGGTGCGGCAGACCCGGGAACATGGCTGGATATCCACAGGGACCTGAAGCAGAACCTTCATGAGGCGCGGCAATGTCTATCAAGGCGGGACGCGGCTGTGGATAATGGCAACTCGACGGCTGCAGCGGAAGCTGGCGCAGCAGCCAAGAGGGTCCTCGTGAGGAGCGGTACGCTTATCGCGACACTGGCAGATGGACTACGGAGGATACAAGAGTCAGGTCGGCTGGGCGAGGGCGAACTGCGACGCCGCCGCGACCTGGTGTCCCAGGCACGGATGGAGCGGGAAGGCCTTGATAGGCTCTCCAACAGCATGCCCAGCTCTACGTCTGCTGCAGGGCTAGGTGGATCTAGTCAGGGCCAGGCCTCGACAGCCGACAAAGCCGGGCTTCTCAAGGGAGGTCGACCCAGCGGCCGGGTTCTCGGAGCCCCTCTGCCCGAGACGGACAAGACTCGCGAGCTGGACAACCAAGGCGTGCTGCAGCTACAGAAGGAAGAGATGGAGAACCAGGACCTCGCGGTTGATCAACTCACGACCATTATCCGACGACAGAAGGAGATGGGTCTACAGATCTACGACGAGGTGGAGCGGCAGACGGAGATGCTGGACAAGCTGGACGAGGACGCGGGGCGGGTGCAGGCCAAGGTCAAGGTGGCCAACAACCGCATCAAGAAGATGTGACTGCTGCTTCTGGCGGTGCTGGTCAAGCTGATACTGCTCGTGGTTCAAGTGGTGGTCTGGTGGCTGTGGATTGTCAAGATGCTCGTGGTGGGGCTCTCATGGATTGCAGATGCGGCGACACTCGTTGTGCAAAGTTGAACATGGAAGGCAAAGAGGCATTTATTTGATGGGACACGCAGGGCGTCTTTGGGTTTTCAGGGAACAATAGGTTTGCGCTTGATTTGATGCGAGTTTCTCTTCGATTGTGGCATAGGAATTCAATTTGGGCCATTTTCTTTTTTTGTGCATTGTGCTTGGAAGTTTGAATGTCAAGCAGGGGGGCTTGAACTTGATGCTGGGGAAATGAGAGTGTCCAAGCATGGAACCCAGGGTCTTTTTCTGCATTGCCGTTGATTGTACATGAAAGCTTGAACTCTGAAATGATACCTTGTTCCTTGTCAAAAATGGCAAATTTGCTCTCAGGAGAGTCTCAGTGACAATGTGTGGGGACCTGGACCTACCTAAGCTCCACAGACAGCCGCCTCATCCTTGAAGATTCAAGCTTGATATCACAGAGGGGGAGGGAAGAAGCAATCGACGACATCATGATCGACCGGTAAACTAAACGGGCCAAGCTTACAATTGTTTACTTTGGTACGGATACGTAGCACAACAAAACCTGCTTGGGATACACAACACATGCGCGCCATGATCCGACTCTATGGAAATTTGTTGCAGAGAAGAAGAAATGGACAAGTCGTGGGTCAAGACGCGGCCCGATCCACGTGTTGCAGGCTGGCCCGTCATCCATTGCCAGGGGGGGGGGGAAGGGAAGTACACTAGAGGTACAGAGGCGCTAAGGAAACAGGGGTGTGAAAGACGAGACGACAAAATTCTGGTTGCGGTCAAAGAGAAGAATTGGTCTGGAACCACTCTGTACGAGGCCATGACATTGGGAATAACCTCGTACGAGGGAGGGCAATGCCATGGCAACAAGACCAAAAAAAGAGTTGGGCATCATGGATGTCCTCTTCCTTCAATGCTCGTCAAC
>JAANQP010000510.1:0-23211 GCA_011320165.1 Fusarium protoensiforme | reverse complement strand
ACCTTAGTCATCCGAAATCCCCCCCCCAACGCGCCAAACCCCTAACAACTTGCACGTTCCCTTAAGATTTAGAGTGCGAGTCCATAGTGCTCAAGTGAATTAAATAGGGGCGCAGAGCTTAAATACAATTACCTTAAAGGTCTAGATAGAACTCGCTTGCCTATGAGTTATCCCTGTGAGTCACGGGGTCCTCGTACCTGCACCGGGGACGGTGTAAATAAGAAACTAATCACTAAGATCATAGCCCCAACTACGCTGAGGGCCCTGATCACACTGAATTGAATGCCTTAATCGTGCTGAATTAAAGGGCTTGACTGCGTTGAAGTGGCTACGGCAAAGTATTGCTCTTAGGACTATTGTGGCTGTTGTGCTAGCTGAGAAGCTAGCTTCTGATTGGCCTATGATAAGCTTCGTTATCAGCTTCTTATTTGTCATGGTGTGGCGCAGCTCATCGGCAAGGCTTCCGATGATCTAGGCCCAGCCAGGCAGCCAGAAGCTGACCTCCTTTGGAGGCTCAGAATAATGTTCAGGAGAGGCTGAATCAAGAATGACTCTCTCTTGCCTTCTGGCAGAAGTATGAACATATATATATCAAAAAGCTTCTTGAACAGAGTATCGCGGTATTGGAAACCTTGAGACATGATAGCTGGGCTCTTGTGACTCTGACAAGCCCGCTTCAATACTAAATACTCTAGTCCAAGGTGCCATATGTTAGCACAGATAGCTAATACACACATACTGCGAAGAAAGAGGAGTTGGCGAGGAAAAAAAAGGTCGGGGACCATGCTGTTTAGGCATTGAAATCGACACACCAAAAACTGACCTTCGGGCCCGAACAAGACCCCGATGCTTGGACGCCAAGACCTTTACATACCGAGTGGCGTGGGCTATTTTAAGCTCGCTAAGCTCTAAAAGAGCTGGACCCTTTTGTCTGGACCCTGCCGGGGAACCACTTTGAGGCAGAATGAGTAGATAGCTTGCTCTCGCAAGATTGGATTACAGGCTTGAATGATGATTAAATGGGCGAGTGGGAGGAAGCATCATGGGCCCATCTGTATCCCGCGATGGGAGTTATATAAGCAACAAGAATCCCCAGTTCCTCCTGTCTTGACCATGGGCACCAACTTTGCACTGCTGCCGTCCTTACAAGTCCCTCCTTACGCTTCTTCTTTGCTTAAACTGACGCCGGCCTGCACTGGATTCAGGTCGCACGTCCTCTTCCATTCTCGTTGTTAGACCTTACCTTCAACTCCTACTTGTGGCCTGAGTGACTGACTTGGCTACAGCCATACATACAACCACCAACATCGCCGTCAAGACTGCTCGAGTGCTGTAGTCACCATGAATCATACGTCCAACGGTCAAGCCTACCGCAGGGCTTACCAGCTGCAGGATCTATCTCCGACCCTCAATGTGAGCAACACCAACAAGACCATATCACCTTGGACTTCTTTCCAAGACTAACCATCCCAGCCTTCCACCCCTAGCCTCAGTCCCGACATCGATGACGACCTTCGCCAACCGAACGAGCCTTATATCAGTGCAGGCTATTACGATCGATTCAATACCCCCGCTTCCTCTAACTCGTTGACCCACCCGGCGATACGGGACCGGAGTCTTTCCCCTGGGTATGACCGTCTGTCTCCCGCTGGAACGCCAACCCATGATGGCGCAAGCTTCAGCCGCTACAGACTTGATGAGCAATTCGCCTATTCACGACCTGACTCTGTCTACAACGACCCAGAGGAGAGCTGGATCCAGAGGCAGCAGCAGCCTACACCTACCAACGGGGGCCTCAAACGCAGGGAGACCCGCAAGATCAAGCTGGTTCAGGGCTCCGTCCTCTGTGCCAACTACCCAGTGCCCAGTGCCATCCGGAACGCGACCGAGCCTCAGTATAGAGACCGAGATGAATTCACGCACATGCGTTACACGGCTGCAACCTGCGACCCAGACGACTTCACCATCAGAAACGGGTACAACCTGCGTCCTCGTATGCATAATCGACACACAGAGCTCCTCGTTGCGATAACCTATTACAACGAGGACAAGGTCTTGCTCTCACGGACGCTTCACGGAATCATGCAGAACATCCGGGACATATGCAACCTGAAGAAGTCGAGATTCTGGAACACCGACGGCCCGGCATGGGAGAAGATCGTTGTCTGCTTGGTCTTTGATGGCATTGACAAGGCCGACAAGACTGTTCTCGACGTGCTAGCGACGATTGGTCTGTATCAGGATGGGGTGTTAAGAAAAGATGTGAATGGAAACGCAACTGTTGCACACATCTTTGAGGTTACAAGCCAGCTTTCAGTCACACCTTCTCAGCAGCTTATAAGGCCTTCCTCGGATAACAACCCCAAGAATCTCTTTCCTGCCCAGCTTATCTTTTGCTTCAAGCAGGCAAATACCAAAAAGATCAACTCCCACCGTTGGTTGTTCAACGCCTTCGGCCGTCTCCTGAACCCGGAAGTTGTCGTCTTATTCGATGCCGGGACAAAGCCATCACCACGATCTCTGCTAGCTCTCTGGGAGGGTTTCTACAACGACAAGGACCTAGGAGGAGCCTGCGGCGAAATCCATGCGATGCTCGGCAACGGCAAAAAGCTCCTCAACCCGCTCGTGGCGATCCAGAACTTTGAATACAAAATCTCGACAATCATCGACAAGCCCCTCGAGAGTTCCTTTGGCTACGTCACAGTCCTTCCCGGCGCGTTTTCCGCGTACCGTTTCCGGGCCATTCTAGGGCGGCCCCTGAACCAATACTTTCATGGCGACCATACCCTCTCCAAGATCTTGGGGAAAAAGGGGGTCGACGGGATGAATATCTTTAAGAAAAACATGTTCCTAGCCGAGGACCGCATTTTATGCTTTGAGCTCGTCGCCAAGGCAGGTCAAAAATGGCGACTGAGCTATATCAAGGCCGCCAAGGGCGAGACGGACGTTCCTGAGGGTGCCGCGGAATTCCTGGGCCAGAGGCGCAGGTGGTTGAACGGTGCATTTGCCGCGTCCCTTTACTCTCTTACGCACTTTGGTCGTATCTACAAGTCGCGGCATAGCCTTCTCAGGATGTTCTGGCTGCATGTTCAACTCGTGTACAACCTCGTCAATATCCTATTCAGCTGGCTATCTTTATCATCATACTACCTCACATCGACCATCATCATGGACCTTGTTGGCACGCCGAACATCGGGACACAGCACCATGGTTGGCCATTCGGAGACACTGCAACGCCCGTGATCAATGTGCTCATCAAGTACATCTACATCATTCTCCTCATCGTTCAGTTCATCCTCGCGTTAGGGAATCGTCCCAAGGGCTCCAAATACACGTATATCGCGTCTTTTATGATATTTGGTCTCATTCAAGCCTACATCCTAGTCCTATCCTTCTTCCTTGTCTATAAAGCCCTAGATGCCTTCTTTGGCCGACATGGCTCTTTCAGCTCGGCGGGAGACTTTGCCTCAAGCTTGCTTGGAGATAGCGTAGCTGGGGTGATTCTGCTAGCCCTTGTCACGATCTACGGGCTGAATTTTCTTGCCTCCTTTATCTACTTGGACCCTTGGCACATGTTCCACTCCTTCCCTCAGTATCTTCTCCTGGCATCAACCTTTACCAACATTATCATGGTATATGCTTTTAATAACTGGCATGATGTATCATGGGGCACCAAGGGAGCCGATACGAACGACGCACTACCCTCGGCAACGGTGGTCAAGGATGAAGATGCCAATACCGTCATGGTTGAGGAGGTGGAGAGAGAACAGGAAGATATCGACACCCAGTTCGAGAAAACGGTTCATCGAGCCCTTGCCCTCCCAGAGGAAGAGTCAACGGTCGAGAAACAGGACGTGGACGACTCTTACAAATCGTTCAGGACGGGTTTGGTCATCTCTTGGATCTTGTGCAATGCGCTTTTGGTTGTCTTGGTGTCGACCAACGACTTTGAGTCTCTCGGCATCGCTGTAAGTTGGGTTTCCATGATTGTGTAAGGGGGTTCGATATTGACCATTAAATCAGGACGCTTCGGAAACCCGGACGCCTGGCTACTTCAACTTTCTTCTTTACGCGACCGCCGTCATTTCCA
This sequence comes from Fusarium protoensiforme, assembly GCA_011320165.1. Lineage (NCBI taxonomy): Eukaryota > Fungi > Ascomycota > Sordariomycetes > Hypocreales > Nectriaceae > Fusarium > Fusarium protoensiforme. Next base: position 19,120 of record JAANQP010000510.1, on the reverse strand, counting down.
CAGTTCGGTTCCTTGGGTTCTTGTGGTTTATTTTGAAGACCTGCGTCATGTTTTGCTATGCCAAAAGGTAATAGCTGCGCATTTGAGGTCGGTCATCCCAGCCTGATTTTGTTTGTGTTCTGGTATTGGTCATGTGCAGCATATACTGTGTAGATACAATGTGCTTTGTTCCTTGGAAGCTTTTGGGGGATATTGATGGTGTACCATTGATGGAGCTTCCCCTTTGTTACTCTGGGCTGGATTCTGATCTCTCATAACAATTCCTAAAGACACCGAGATCCATTCTGCACCTGACAACAATGACGAGCTTGACCTCGTCCGCTAACCCCAGGCCGCCATGTCATCAGCTAACCAAAGATTTTGCCCATCAGCACCTCTGCAAAGATGGATTCCCCTGGAGAAGCGATCGTCCTGGTGATTCTATTGCCCTTGGTGCTGCTGCCCCAACCCATCTCGTCGCCTGGGTCGGTATTTGCCGAGTCGGTGTCCTCTCCCAGCACTTCTAGCATCACCTCGGCCTTTTCAGGCTTCTCTTCGACCCTCTTATCTATGGCGTGCATTCCACGTGTCCATTCACCTGCCGTCTCGATACGGATATCCTCAGTGACTGACAGCCAGCCCGGGTCCTCCCGAGTTAGCAGATACCAAATGACCATGGGGTCGTGTAGCGATAGCCTGGGCTGGTAGTCTGTACCCCCGCCTTCTAAGGACTCAAGCTTGTCGAAAGCCCGTGTGACGAAGTGGTTCGTCCACTGGGAAAGGGGGCTTCCCGCAAGGAGGGGTTTGTTGATGCGTTCATGAAAGTATGACTTGTGAAGACGGTGGCGTGTGGTGATGTCCAGGGGGAATAGCCTCAACTTCAATCTACGTGATAGACTTGATGGATATTCCAAAAGTGAAGCAGGGGAGAATTTAGGCATGGTAGACTCGGGGCTGGGAGAAGTCAAGGCAAAGACCCTCGCTGTTGCGATGGGATCAGCAAAGGTATTGAACTCTGCAAATGGTGTGATGTTCCCAGGCAGGTGTACCGCTCCCGCCATAACGCAGACCTCCTTGACGCGGAGAAACGTCTCGGGGTCTTCGGCGGCAGCTAGCGCTATGTTGGTCATGGGACCAAGCACAGCAATAGACACGGTGTCGGGGGGGCTTTCGCGGAGGATCTTTAGAATCTCCTTGTGCGCGGCGTCCTTGGCAGGCTCGAAAAAGCGATTGGAGGCACTCCCGCCCTGTTCGAGGGCTTCACTCCAGGTATCAGACGGACTCAGAGAGGGGAACGCCTCGTGTACGCCATGAAGCCCGTCCATCCCATCTAGCAGGAGTGTAAGTCATGGCCTTTATTAAACAAGAAAGACTTACGGAAGAAATCAGCGGCCAGTTCCTCTTCAAGCAATGAATGCGCAGCCCCAGCTGCCACCAAGGGCTTGGAAGCACGCAAACATCCAAAGCCTTCAGGTAGGTTCTGGGAGCGTCTCCATTCCATTTCTTTCTCAAGAACATGGAACAGTGCGATAACGTTCCGCAGACAACTATACTAGGTCAGTTATAGTGTTTTGGGCTTCAGTGCCGGCATGTGTCAAGAACTATCTTGTTTGTTTATTGAGGTTGATGATGGCTTCTTTTAGAGGCTGGCGCTCTAGTATTACCTCTGCAGGGGTACATTGCCGTACGTCACCGACACCAATGCGATGCCAATTTCCTCAGACGACGATGACAAGGCCAGCAGTAGGGCCAAGGCATCATCCACACCTGGGGCAGTCAGCCGAGCAACTGGTACACAAGGGGGGAACTGAAACACCAGCCTGGATCGGTATCGATGATGACACGGTTTTGAGGACTCATTCTCTGGATAAAAGAGAAATCACTTCTTCTACCAGCTGGGATTGTTTCGGCAAGGTTAAGACGGTTGGTTTATTATTGAAGACCAACCTAAACGACGGTAGGGTGACCGGCTAGGATGCCGAAGCCATCGGCTCGTGTTCCGAATCGCAAAGGGCTTTGACCCTGAGCACCACCAATTGTCACCTTCTTGCCAGCCCTCTCGCACTTTAACCGCAGCGCAGTTCGGAAAATCACTTGACAAGAAGACAGAATTAGTAGGCAAGAGCCTCAACTCATATTTCCAAGTAAAAGGATCCCTTAAAAGGGGTGCAGAGCTAGAGGCCCTTCACAGCCCTCCCTCTTCACCCACTGGTACGCTTCAACCCTGTCGAAACTTCTTGGTCGGTATGTTATCAAGAGTTCCTCGCCATTTCTCCGAACCTTGACCAGAGTCTCCGCATCCACATCCTCGTAGGCAACCGTAACGGTGGGATTGGAGAATCGATCGTCCATCGACACTACCTCGTCTCCGACCAACAACCCAGCCTGCGCAGCTCTCGAATTTGGAGCCACTTTGGCGATGAAGGACTTCCCGCCCTCGGCTCTTTTTTCGAATCCGACCTCGTAAAGCTCCATCTGTGTCTTCTGGACCGTCAAGCAGGGACTCAGGCTGGTGCAAGGAGGCACCAACGGCCCGGCATTCGCCATCTTCTCGTATTCATCTCTTGCAGCAGGCCCGAGCTCTTGCTCCAGCACATCAAGAAGATCCTCCAACCTAGCGCTTTGTCCCGATCGTGTTCGATTCAAAACGTTCAGCACAACATCATCTATGCTGCGCGTGCCGTTTGTTCTCGCCCGAATCTGTGCGTCAAGCCCAGTCAAGAATAACATACCTCTCCCGTATGGCACTCTCTCTATATATTCGCTCTCTGAACTTTGGGCTTCGACTTCTGCGTTGGTGAGGCTGATCATGGGATTGGTGTAATATGCAGTAGCCATGATATTCATGCCGTGCACAAACCGATCAATAGTGAACAGTCCAAGACGGAAAGGAAGTACCATGGAGTAATAATCCGCGATGCCCTCCACGTACCATGTGACATCGTCATCGTCATCGTCAGAAGACAGCATCAACCAATTGTGAACCATCTCGTGGGACAGAAGAGCCTGGAAGCTTTCCCAAGTGCTGTTTGCGCCCATGATGTAATTAAACATGAAGGAGCGCAAAAGTGCCGCTCCGCCCGTGCCCTGGCTGCTCGCGCTTCCTCGCATAAAGATGCGATACGCCGGTTCGGTATCGTGGAAGAAGCGCTTCATGTAATGGAAGAGGTTTTGCGTCCACTCTGCGAGCTGCCGTACGTCAAAGTCGGGCTCCTTGAACCAGTAAAAGCCGAAATCTTCAGTAGCGTTGGCTGTGGACGGATAACTGTTCATAGAAGGCCCAACGGCGAAGTGACTCTCCGTGACCAGCTTTGTGCTTCCTATTTTTGTGACGGTTCCTGGCCCTTCGCCGTATGTCCACACGGCTCGTGTGCCGTCCGGTGTTTGGCTTAGATCCCAGGCCAGGTTGATCGAGTACGTCTTATCCTCTGGGGGGAGAGCAAAGAGAGACATGCCGGCGCCATTGATACCGTCGTGATCCCGACGGAGATCCAAAAGCGCGATAGTAGGTGCCGAATCGCTGTTGATATGTGTTGCGTTGTACGTCACCGTCACATCGCCTGTGGTCTCTCGTGCGACATTCCACTGGCGTTCGCCGTCACTGTCCTCCGTTGGAATGAGAGGAACCTCACCCTTGGAGTCTGAAGCCTGTACTGCATCGGCGCTTGTATACGGCGGGGTTGGGAACAAGTCTCCGACATCCGTCAGGCGGACAAGTGTGTTGTTGGCGGCCAAGTCGGGCTTTTCAATAACCAGACGCACAAGGAGTGACTTTGGTGTCCTGCCCTGGTACTGCGGGGTGACTGTAATGCTGAGAGAGGGAGTTTGTGCCATAGTGAGGAGGATGTAAGAGTAAGAAGACTGTGATATGGTGACGGGATGCTATTATTGAACGGCAGAGATGTAATCTTGTTTTTCTTGCTCCTGGAAGGACAACTTTCCATATTAAATATTTGTCAACGAACTGAGATTGAGTCACAAGTAGTGTACTTCCAGGGGTCCGTCTGTGAAGTGACGGGGCTCCTCACTGACCGGCAGTTAAACTTGGCTTATAGATTCCAGGGGTTCCTTGCGAGAAAGAAGTTACTACAGCGCTAAAAATAAGTACATGGTATAATACTATTTATAGCTATTAATTCCTCTTTATTCTAGTATAATTAATACTTTTTTAATACCTACACCCTTTTATAAACTATTACTATAAGGAGTGCCTGAGAAAAGAAGAAGACAAGCCAAGACTCTCAAGGCTGCTTACCTAACCCACCCCACCTTAGTCATCCGAAATTTCCCACCCAACGCGCCAAACCCCTGACAACTTACACGTCTCCTCAAGATTTGGATAATCGACATCATCGTATTATCGTCGTCGTCGCCCTCCGCTCCTTTCATTCGCTTCTCTCACTCTCGTTTCGACAATAACAAAACCGCAACAATGACCCGCGCCCAGCAGACCATCTCTCTCGCCCTCCTCGTCTCCTCTGTACGCAAAACCTCTCTTACCCCTCGATACGAAAACCTCTTTGCTAACCTGTTGGCGCAAAACAGCTCTACCTCGCCCTCTTCCTCGAACTCATCCCCCTCCCTCCTTTGATCCAGGAGCAGATCGTCCCTGTTGTATGTTCTCCACGCCCAAACCTCGCGACCTTTTCGATCTAACCCGCGCATAACAGCTCCCCTTCTGGGCCCTCGTCTCCTTTGGCGCATTCCTCCTCTTCCGCCTCGGCTGGGGCATCCTCACCTTCAACGACGTGCCGGAAGCCCACAAGGAGCTCATGGCCGAAATTGACCAGGCCAAGACTGAATTGCGAAAGATGGGCGTCACCGTCGACTAAGCTGCTTTTGCGGGCGTTGCGTTGCGCTCCAGACTTCAGGACTTCTTTAATGGATAGAGGGAAAAGGGGGTACGATACAACAGGCACACGAGGCCGTCGCCGCGGCCAAAATACAATTAATTACAATATCCTGGTATCTTTCTCGTCTTCTCGTATGCGACCTGCGCAAAAAGGACCCGCCGTTATCTACAGTCGTTCGTGGTGGAATTCCGTGCCCATACAGCAGTATCTTGGCCTCTATGATTGTTCGCCGGCAACCAATGCCACAATTGTTCGTATAGCCATTTCCGGCTTCTCCCCGCCATGAACAAGCTCACCGAAAAGCTTAGGGATCTTTCCAAGAGACCCTCGCTCATCCATCTGGTGCCCTGTCATATCATATCAGTTAAAGGCCGAGAGGTGATAATCGTGTGCACTCACATTTCCCAGGAACGCCCACTAGAACCGCGAGTTTGCTTTCGGCTTCTCCTGTCCAGTCAAACTCTGTCTTCCACTCTAACCGTACCACCGCACCCGAGTCCTCTGTATCGTTTTGGGGTATTGAGATGTCATAGTACTGCTGGCCCATGTACCGGATAAGGTCTGCCTTGTTGACCGACTCCACGTGTGTAAATGTAGAGTCCTCATCCTCTTCATCACCCTTTCTCCGTCTTGACTTGCGTGCGCGCATCTGGCTCGTAGACTCTGACACACCATCCTTAGAGCCAAGGCTGTTTTCCAGTTGACACCAAAGCTCGGCTCTGTCCACAGCAACACGGAGCCATTCACCCATAGCCCAGGACAGGATACCGATGTTCTTCTGCATGGATCGGTTGCAGTCACCGGTGCAGATCTTTTCGACAAAAGGGCCCAGTTCCGGCTTCGAAGCTGGCTCAAGTGCTGTCATGTTGAGGTCGAGGATGGCCAAGTCGGCTGCGCTGACAACCATGTCCATCCGCGCCGTGAAAACCCCAGGTATCTCGCGAGATCGAAAGGTTATGGAATGAAGTTGTTTCATGGGTTGATCTGCTTCTGTAGGCATGACAGCAATGTTGGATGATATTGAGAACGGAGTGAACAGCTCAAGATAAGGCAGCTCCTCTTCTGCAGTGAGGGCGACAGGGTGGTGTGACTTGATCTCGGCCTGCTTGTCTTCGATAGGCGCCGAAGGCGTGGGAGCCGTTACTTTACAGAAGGGGAGGAGAGCGGTAGGGTTCAATACCGCCCGGACGAGTTGTTGAGACACTGATTGGTCCTTGTCGGCTTCTGAATCAAGATGTTGGCGCTGAATGAGATCGATAACTGCCTCCTGGTTCGAGGGGGCCAGCACTCGACCAGATTGCTGCATCAGTCGAATCCGCTCATTCTCTTTTTGCGCAGTCTCCAAATCCTTCTTGAGCTTTTCCATCTCATTCAGAAGAGCATCCCTCTCTGCCTTCTTCGCCGAGTCGGGGTCGAAAGGGCGGGGTTTCCTGGCTTCTGGTGCATTCGCCTCAGCGGGGGGCCTGTGTTCTGTGACCCTAGCAGATGCTCCAGCTCGCTGGAAGCTCTTTCTCGGCTTGTCCAACAGTCGTGATGGTGGTTTTCCCAGAGGCGAATCCTTGGGCTGGGACAACTCCCGGAATCGAATTGGGCTGTTGCGAAAGCTTTTTCGCAGGGCTGCTTCGCGTCCTGATGGCGGAAGCTTTGGTACTGGCTGTGATGCGGACGGGGCTGCCTCTTGAGAATTGGGCTGGGCCATTGATGGCAACTCAGGTTGGGGCATTGAAGCTGGAATGGGCTCGGGCGAGGAAGATGCCTGTTCGAAGACCCGACTTGGCGAGTCATCTTCGGGTGAGGGTGAGGGTTGGTCGAGAAACTGGCTTGGAGAGTCGTTTTCCGGTTCAGGCTCAGGCAGAGGAGCAAGCGGGGATTCAGACGGTGAGTTGGATTCAACAGGAGGTGGACTCTCAACCAGGGAATCGAGTAGCGATAGCTCTGCGGACCCTGCTCGTGAGTCTGGTGCGGGGGGCTCTTCAGGAGAGGGAGGAGTCCCAGCCTCAGGTTCAGAAACTAGACCATCCGTCGATGGAAACTCAGGCTCGGGCATTGAAGCTAGAGGCTGAGGAGGCGAAGATGCCTCGAACGGCGGCAACTCGGACTCAGGCATAGAAGCCGGGGGCTCATCGGCCGCCATGAGTATCCCAGCAGGCGGTGACCGCCGCAGCATCTTGCCACGGAAAGGGTTAAAGTCCTCATCTTCAGGCCCTGGCTCGGGCGCTGGTCGCGGGTTCAGCTTCGAGGGAGTTCGCCGAGCGGGACCACCCATACTGCCTCCAACACGCCGCAGCGACTTCCCCGAACCAGGTGTCACCTCATTGGGACGCGTTGGTGTTGGTGCATCGCTCACCAAGCGACTCCCGGCCAGCCGCGCTGCCAGAACTTCTGAGGGACTCTGCTCGACTCCCAAGTCCAAGGAAGGTAATGTCGGGTTTGGCGCTTTCTGTGGTGATCTGGACCTTCTCCTCTCCAAGACTTCTGGATTGTGACGCGCAAGACTCGCTTTTGTCGGTGATGCATAAGATGGACGCCTCCGTCGCGGTGACGCGGGTTCAGGCGATGGCGGAGTTCCTCCAATCTCGAGTGAAGTGCGAGGGGACGTACGCCGCCTCTTTGGCGCAGACTCCTCCATGGCGAGAAAATTGATGATTTTGTCGCAAGCGCCTTAAACAATATTCATGTCCGTGTTAGTATCCCACAATCCTGTCGATATTCGGTCTTGTCGCATTCGCCGTTGTTTACTTGGCCCTGTCGCGTCCAGGTGGGCTTCACCGCCTGCCGAAAAGGGTAGGCTGCCTTCACTGAGCCGAAACCAGATGTTGAAAGGATAGACAGAAAATGCACCCACAATTTGTGGCAAAGAGAGAAAAACCGCGACTTGTTTCGTGCGATTAAAGTCACCAGCCGCGTCTCGTGAATCTGCCAATTCTAAACCAAACTCTGTCCCATCACAAGCCAACGCGAAAACATGTGACGTGTATCACGTGCTGATAGTCAGGCACAGCTGACCTAAACATTCTCCAATCGCGGAGAAGCGGGAGCGGCCTCCAGATCTTGCATCCACCCACCCCTTGTTAGTTTACTGCGCACACCCCGGCCGATGACGTCCGAGGCAAAAATGACGGACTTCCGAGACTTCAACACCAAGTTTCCCGGTCCCCCCCGTTGAACCGTAATTACAAACCAACCAAGCTTTTTCTCTTTTTTTTTTTTGCCATTCCTCTACAACTTCTACCTCGGACCCGGCGCTTCTTAGACTACTCAACTTCAAGTTTCGCCGACATATCGAGAACGTTGAGCTCTTTCCCCTCCTTCAGCCATGTCGATTCCCGCCCGGTTAGCGCCGAGGTTACGCCCTCTCTTCTCCGCGACGACGACATCACGAGCGTTCGCGAGTACAGTACCTAGACAGACCTCAGAGGAGTGGCCGCAGCGATCCCCTCTAGGCCCATACTACGAGGCAATACTCAACAATCCCTCTCCGATACCCCAAGAGAAGCCAGAAGAGCCGCCAAACACCGCAGACCCCGAGGTCCTCCCGCCCGAGAAGAAGAAGCAACCAGCCGACTCAACAACGGCGACGACAGCTCAACCGCAGACGCCAGAGGAGCGCGTCAAGATCATATTTGGCTCTCGGCTGCTTGGCCCCATCGAGCAGGCCGACCGCCTCGCCGCGCGAAAGGCGCAGTCGACATTGATCGCCGGCGTCCTCGTGCCCCCGAAGCCAGAGGAGCCGGATAACTGCTGCATGAGCGGCTGCGTCAACTGCGTATGGGACCGCTTCCGCGACGAGATGGAGGAGTGGTCACTCAAGAACAACGAGGCGCAGGCGGCTCTGCAAAAGGTTGAGGGGTCGATGGACTCTGACGGTGGCGGGTCAGAGAGCAGCTGGGCCGCACCAGCACCAGCGCCAGCCGTCGGCGACACCAAGATCGCAAAGGACTTTTGGGACGAGGGGCTGTACGAGAGCGTGCCGGTTGGCATCAGGGAGTTTATGAAGCAGGAGAAGCGACTCAAGGAGAGACATGCTAGAGAGGGCACGGTGGGGGGTTAGAGGATAAAAAAGGGTGTGTGGATGATGCCTCAACGAAAGAGTATATACCCAGTCATGGATTTTTAAAAGAACCGAGTGGTTACATTCAATAGAGTTGACGATTAGACGAAATAGAATCATGGATCATAGATCTTCTCATCTGCTGCTTCGCAACGTCACCACCCGGTGAAACTCTGCATATACAATATCCCCTTCTTCCCATCATGCATGTTCCTCTTCTCCCCGCTCAGACAAACTCACGGCTCCATTGACTTACATCTCTGCATCAAAGGGACCGCATGAACATTGGTACCTCCCCCCCAGATTCAACTCTTGGGCCATCATGACAATCTTCCCCTGGAGACGACAAAAAACAAATGAACTCCGCACATACGCTCTCGGGCAACGCGGCGACACATTCTACATCAGCACCAAACCCGCCGAACCCGTCCGCCGCTCCGATATCTGCATCCTCGGGAACGCGGATCGCAGCTATTCCACCAACCGTGTCGTGAACCAGGCTCCCAAGTCCAAGTCAAAAGAGCCAGAGTATACGCTCTCATACTTTTGGGTCACGTACAGACCGACCATCCATCCCAGCCAGACAAGAATCAGATACCAGATCTATACCGTCAGTCTATACGAAAACGCAATATTCCTGAAAGCCGAGGTCCGGAATCATGTCAAAGTGTATGCGGCTGTTCATGCACTTTGGCTTCAAGTGAGAGGAGCAGTGTATCCCAAGCTACCCCGTATCGGCATCACGAGGCCTACCGCAAAGATCTTTGCACGGGGCCGTAGTGGCATCACCAACGTCCCGACAGGATTCATGACACGGAGCATTCCGGCCCTGAATCTTCAACACTGCATGTTCCTTGTCAACGCTTTTCTGGACGCTAGGATCTGGAGGAGAGTCAGGAACGATCCCTTGATATCAGAGGTGAGACTCCGGGTCCGGATGGGTGAAATGTCTCCGCCCAACGACCACCTGAATCCGCAGCTCCTGTTCCGCCCTGTGTATATCAACCAGCTACGGCTCGAAGCGGGAAAAGACTCCGTCCTCCGCTGGGCGACGAGTATGGGTGTGACGCTGGCCATCCTTCACTGGAGCTGTGGCCTCGACGGCGAAGGTGTCAACTTTGTTATTGGCTCTTCGCGAAAGTCCACCCCACGCTTATGGGCGACCGACTTTGGTGGTTGCAAGCACATGAAGCCCGGGGGATGGAAATCACGGCAGTGTTTAGGCGCTATCATGAACAACCCGACATGGCCACGACCTGTCTTCGCCCCCAGTTTCATCCCTGACGGGGATCCTAACGGCGCCATGGGTATCAAAGAAGCATGGAATAACTTTGTAGGCGCCTACAAACAGGTCAGTCGGATAATCCTGTTTCGACAAAACAGGAGAGCCGAGATGGAAAACCCGCGTCGCTTTATGGACAAGCTTGAGGCGGAGTGGAAGAGGCGGCAGGGCGGCAGCGAGGTTGAGAGCTTGTCTGGGTCAAGCACCTCATGAATGGGCAAATCGAAGCGAAACTGGTGGTGCTTGTCGATGGTGGTCGGGAACCTAAAAGGTAAGTAGGCGTTGGTGAGCTAATACCCATGGATTAGTTGGCGTTTGGTGTCAAGTCTGTGCTCGGACAGACAGGAGTCAACAGGATCAATGAGCAAAAAGATAATGATCTAGTTCTTTGGATTGGTACTTCATAATGCATTCATCATGATCAATCAATGCGCGTAAAGTGACGTGCCCATATTCCCAACTCCGAAATCTCACACAAAAAGCCGCTTAGTTAGACTTGGGCTGCTGGCCAGCGAGCCTATCGTGCTCGTCAATGTCAATCGCCTCCCAGGGGTAGTTGATCCAGACGTCGCCGACAGTCGCAGCAGCCGAATAACGCTTGGCAAGCATGTCGTTGGGGAGCGTGCCCTTCTTGACCTTGTCCTTGTTCTACACCTTGTTAGTACTGGTCGTATGTCGTTCGAGTTGGCACCTACGTGGAGCACAAAGATGCTGAACTCGGTCTTGGGAGCAGGAGCACCGGCGCCCATGCGCTGACGGGCAATCTCGACATCCTTCTCAAGCTCCTTGACGGCGTACTCGAGGGTCGTCCGGGTGTCGTCAACCTCGTCAACGATGAGGATCCGCTTGCCGACAAGGTTCTCCATCTGGCCCAGCGCAGTAAGGTCGAGCCACTGGGTCCGGGTAACCTTAGTACCGGGTGCCTCAACCTCGTCATTGCCGAGCGACTCGTAGAGGGACAGGCCGATGGCTTGGATGGGGATGTTGGGAGAACCGGGCTTCTTGAGGAAGGATCGGAGGATTCGAGCAGGGACGTAGCCACCGCCGCCGATGGCGATCATGAGCTGGGGCTCAAAATCCGCGAGGATCTTGTCGGCCGACTGCTGGCACATCTTGTGCACCTAGAATCACGAGCCATGTCAGCGGAGCTTCCCTAATGATGTCTCTTGCAGATGAATCAAGCCAAGAACTTGATAGCCAGCATGTCTCACTCGACTGCAGCTCATAGCTCTTTCCGACTCTTGCAGACCTCCTCATCAAAGATCACGTCGCTGGTCGGGCGCGTTCGAGGCGCATCACCGCCCTCATCATCAAGGCGGGGTGGCGGGGTAGGTATTTTTCTTACATCGTTGTACGTGACGTAGAGCTTCTCAACCATTTTGGCGGTCCTTTTTCCAGGGTATCACAGCGTCGCAGAGGGTAAAGAAGCGAGGAGACAAGCAGGAGAGAGTTTGGCGACGGGGGCAAGGACTCGGAGAGGATAATTTGAGGCCCAAGAAAAGAAAGAAAAGAAGTGGAAAAAGGGCCGAGGCCAAAAAACTGCAACTGGGGATCTTCAATCACAATTTTTTTTTTCTCTCACAGGCAGGCAGGCACCACAGGCTCCTCCTTCCTTCTTTCCCTGTTCCTGTTCCTTGGCTCTTGCACCCTTTGGGACATGGAGCTCTCCGCGATTTGTTCGTCCCCTCGGCGGGGGATCCACTAATCACCGTCGGAAGCCGCCGACGCAGGGATTGTTTCAGCGGGCGGAAAGCGTTGTAACGTTGGAGGGCTTCGGCGGCCAAGATTGGCACTCCAACGCCGAACTTGCCGTCAAATCACCGGTTCAAGAATTGTCATGACAGCTTCATATTTTTGGTGGAGGTTAATATTAGTCTAATACCTAATTGATTCAACCTTATCCAGGCTTCTCCTCCGCCTTAATTAATATCTTAAGCCTTCTTACTAATGGTTCAAAACTCCTCGCCTCCCGCCAAGACGGCTCCGCCCCCGGCACCTCTGCGATCCGTGAGACGTGCCATCCGCTCTTCACTCCCCGAGCCGCACACGTTCCTCGGTTGTGTGAATATCTTCTGTCTCCACCGCAATACTTTTGTCAATCCTTCTCCTCAACTCAGCCGGTTTTCCTTGTACATAATGGTAGGGCGGTACGTTCTCGCTCACCACGCTCCCTTCGCCAACGATGCTGTGATGACCGATCTCAACACCAGGCCTGAACGCCTAATCAGCTGTGAGCTTGTCAACATGATGGGATGAGGTCTTACAGGATAACGACATCGCTTCCAATCCAAGAGCAGTTGCCGATTGTCACGTCGATGCTAGTAGTCAACGACCTACTATTCTTGTCGACATCTGGCTTATCTGCCGAGATGATGGTCACGTATGGAGATATGAACACATGCTCACCAATCCTGACGTCTGCCATGGGCGTATACACGATTGTACAATCGTAGGTGATGACTGCTGTGGGCGCAACATGGATTCGGAACCCAAAGTCAAGGTGAACCGGACCTTCGATGAGCAGCCCGTGATCCCTAAACCATCCGTGCTGCCTTTTCATATGCTCGGGGGCGGAGTACCTGGGCTGGTCAGCCAGCGTCTCCACCTCAATGTTCTTAGACTCGCCTCTTCCAAACAGCGATTCTGGTACCTCTTGGGTCATAATCCAGGAAGAGGCGCTGGAAAGCTGTCGGAAAGCTGCCTCTGGCCTCCCTGACCTGCGCGTCGTTGGCCTGATCAAACGCACCGTGACGGTTCGCTGCGCTACCCTCAGCGCGGGGGATTGTTGTACTAGTCATTTGGTAGTATTGAATGAGATTTTGTTGTCTTGATTGAGATTGGTAATGTGCTAGGCTATAGGGGAGAACTTCTAATATATATAGACGAGTATGAACTCTACGGGGGGTCCCAAGTCTGATTGACGGTAGATGAACAGGATGGTTGTTGCTCATTGCTCTATAACTAGGATTCATTGATAGGAGGTCCTCCAAGGCCAACATTTGTCTCACCAGTGCTCGTTCAGGAGGGCCTCGAGTCAGAGACGTTCAAAAGTCAGCCGTGGGGAATTGATCAGAGACCCGACTCGGTATCGTGAATCCATCGCGACACAACACTTCATCGCCCAGCTCCTTTTTATTCGCTATGCTCCCATACAGCCCTATAAATAACTTGTACAAGCTGCTGACTGTTATTAACACCCCAAATCTATTGCATGGAACAATGCCTCCACCTCCTTCTGGCCGAATGTCAGACTGCTACCCTATGTCCACTCACCCAAAACACGCTGCTATGTTTTCACAACCTCACAACTTGTGCCCCAAAGACATGTTCTCGCTGCTTGTAGTTCATCGCGCATGTCTTAGACTCTATTGTCGGTGGTAATGCACATTCTTGGCCCTATTGACGTCCAATCAATTGATCCTCGGTACGACAACGCACGGCAGTTCAATGACTCCTCAGCACAGCCTCGTCCAACTCCCCTAATAGGTCATATAACACGACCAGGCAAGGTAGTTGTTAGTAAGATTCCCAGTCATTTACAAAAGTTCTTTCACCCTCACGTTCCATCACATCATGGTTCGACGGAAAACTCTATAGGCACAATCTTGTGATGGATGACACCGCTATTTGTGGCTGTTTGTACTCTGCTTGAAAAGACCCCAACTGGAAGTGGATGTGTGTCATGCTCTCTCGACTTACAACCTCACCCAACCACAGTCAAGGCAGATTGATAGGCGGTTTCATCGACACACCCGACATGCAAGTGAAACAGGACGAGGCATCGAATCACTCTCAAATTAGAACCCCACGTGCACATGCGCGTACATTCTCCAATGTAGGGTAACAGTAGGGCTGAGTGATGGGCATCTTGAGGCTCAATCAGTCTCGACCCCATCCATCTCGGCTGTGGTTGATTCCATGCTCCCGGGCTGGGGTGAAAGGCATGTAGGGGGCTCACGTGACCCTTGGGTGTGGCGGCTTGCCTCGTAAGTGGGCAGCCTGCACCGCCTTGCAGTCCGCCAGCTGTTCTGCCTTGGGGTACGTACCACTTTCTTGGCTCTATCGCCTTCAACACCACCAAGATTAAACGCCAATCATTAGTTCCTCATGCCTTGGCTCTTTGTCATGGAGATACAAAAAAGGTCCGATTCGATGGCCCGTATAAACAAAGGAGGCGATATGGGCATTTATCCCGTTGCCTTCAAGGCAGACACGTTTCCCCGCAGCTCAAATCTCACCATGACGGGTCTTGGTAGATGGCCTTTTTACTACGCAGTAGTAAGTCTGACTCGCAGGCTACCTACAGTAGGCTTGGCCGTCCGTTGGATGACGGGAAAACAGCAAAACACAAACCCCGCAACTGGGAAAACACTAGCCTACGAGTTCCGCTAGGCGATAGGGGCAGGTCCCAGCTGAGTTGGCTTGGCTTGGAGGGAGGCGTCACTGCTGATGCGCCCGCGGGCACGAGGCGCACAGCCCCCGGCACCGAAAAGGTGGGTTGGCTTGCATGGGACTCATCGAATAGATTTCCGAATCCGAGCATCATTTACGAGGCTCTGACATGTCTAGCTTTAAAGTCAGCTGTCTCCGCGGTTGTGTTGTGTTGTCTTGTCAGCTCATCCATCCCAACAGACGGACTTGGCGAGGTCTTGAGAGAAAAGGTAGCAATCCCTCCTTTTGCACCTTGGATTAGATACCCGTGCTGGATAATTGATCCTTCGGAGACGTCTGTGTTGTGTTAGCCCATCATGGTGGTAAGTCTGGTTCCAACAACAACAACTATTCCCAGCTCTGACTCGCCGCAGAAAATCCCCTTCTGGAGCACCCTCACAGGTGGAGTCAGCAAGAAGAAGAACGACACCGACAACAATGATCAAGTCAATGAGAAGAGATTGCCCATCCGCGAGAAGGAGTCTGATGAGATTGTTGGGGGTCCCTCTGCCATTCAGCCGCCTGTCGTTATCGCATCCGCCGATGCGTCCCTTCACCTAGAGCCTGTCCCCGACAGAAACGGCCTCCTCGTCAAAGTCCAGCCCCCAACTGCTCCCACCACGGAAATACCACACGTTCCCTGCGACATTGTCCTCGTCATCGACGTCTCGGGTAGCATGGCTGGGGCTGCTCCCGTCCCCGGAGAAGAGACCAACGAAAGCACCGGCCTCTCCATCCTGGATCTCACCAAGCATGCCGCCCGCACAATCATCGAGACGATGAACGAGGGCGACCGTCTAGGAATAGTCACGTTTGCGAGTAAGGCCAAGGTTGTGCAGCCGCTTCTCTCCATGACTAGCGAGAACAAGGAACGTTCCCGGGAGAATGTGACGAGCATGAGACCCATTGACGCTACCAACCTTTGGCACGGTTTACTCGAAGGCATAAAGCTCTTTAAAAACGTCAAATCCTCCAATGTCCCTGCTATCATGGTTCTCACTGACGGCATGCCAAACCACATGTAAGCTTCCCGGGCAAGTCTTCCAATTCCACACTAACGCTTCTCAGGAACCCTGCAGCCGGTTTCGTCCCCAAGCTCCGCGCCATGGGCCAGCTCCCAGCATCAATCCACACCTTTGGCTTTGGCTACCACCTCAGATCAGGCCTTCTCAAGTCCATCGCCGAGATCGGCGGGGGTAACTATGCCTTCATCCCGGACGCCGGCATGATTGGCACCGTGTTTGTCCACGCCGTCGCGAACCTGCAGAGCACGTTTGCCACAAGAGCCGTCCTGAAACTCACATACTCTAAAGCTCTGGAGCTGGAAGAGACGACCGGCACGTCCGTGGAACAGCAGCCTCCTCAGCCCGTGAATGGCTCCGATGATGGCGAGATGGAGCTAACCTTGAACCTCGGCAACATCCAATATGGCCAATCTCGAGACATCTTCCTCCGCGTCAATAACCTGGCCCAGCTAGAATCTCTCAAGGAGAAGGACGCATCAAGTTCACTCGTCAATGCCTCGATAGCTTACCTCAAGCCCGGAGGTGCCTCTACAACCCCCAATTCCTCTTCCAAGAAACCCCCCTTTACACCTGTGACATCGGTCCGCCGCAGTGTCCTTGACACCAGCGACCTGTCCGCATCCGAGATTGCTTACCACGAATCTAGAGCCATCATCTGCAGCTTCATCTCGTCAATTTTCCCCATCCAACCCGACGGAGAACACGAGGCCGCCAAGAAGCTTGCGGAGACCAAAAAGGACGAGCTGATCACCCTCACCGAGAATCTTCCTGCCAGACCCTTTGATGACCCAAAGAATGAATCCCTCAAGAAGGAAATCTCAGCTGAAGACCCCAAGGGTCAGGTCTTTTTGGCTCTTGAGAGCATGGCATACTTTAACAAATGGGGCTGCCACTTCCTCCCATCCCTCCTTAACGGACATACTCGTCAAATATGCAATTCCTTCAAGGACCCCGGGCCTCTGCAATACGGCACCGAAAGCCCCTTGTTTATATCCTGCCGAGATCTGCTCGACCAGGCATTTGACAATCTGCCTGCACCAGAACCGTCACGAACAGTGCCAATGCCGCGCCACCACGGCCGTGCCGGTGGCTCGCGATCCGGTGGCTCACGGTCGAGCTTTTTGGCTTCATCCATCAACATGAGCAAGTACCGCAACGTGAGCGGCGTATGCTTCGCAGCCTCGACAGACGTGACGCTCGCCTCGGGTAGGATCGTACAGATCAGGAAGCTCCGTCGGGGTATGAAGGTTCGAACGCCCCGGGGCTCAAGACGAGTCGCCATGGTGCTCAAGACGCCTGTTGAGCAGGAGTTGCTGTGCCGGATTGGCAAGGTCCTCGTGACACCGTGGCATCCGGTGTCGACAGACGGGAAGCGCTGGAGCTTCCCAGCCAACGCAGCCGAAGGCGTGGTGCTCTACACTGGATGTGTCTACTCAGTCCTGCTGGAGCGGGACCGAAACTCGAGCGCCCACGCCATCCGCGTCGGCGACATGTGGGGTGTGGCTCTGGGCCATGGCCTGACCATTGGCAGTGATGTTCGAGCGCACTCCTTCTTCGGAGACTATAATAATGTCGGAAAGAGTCTCTTGGCTCTTGGACGCCGCAGGCACGGCGTTGTCATCGGAGGAGGTGTTGACAGAGATCAAGAGACGGGATTGGTCAGGGGCTTCAAAGCGCCTAACAAGGTTGCAAATGAAGATGTATGAAGACGTACGTGTGCTAGTATGTAGTTAATATTATTGGGGAATATAATAATGTATTATTACGACATGTTGATTTGCTATGAAAATGTGTCGTCTTGCTTCTGTTTTGAGTATCTGTACAGGGAACGAGTTAGAACAACGGAGGTCCTCTGGCCTTCCTCTATATACACGGCACATGTCGCCAGTAATGCTCATCAAAACAATCCCACGCATCACATACAACCAAGTAATAAATACCGAACCAATATATTTTTTTACCTATACCCCTCTATCCCAATGCCTCTACCCACAGTCCAAATCACTCCCGAACAAACAACCCAGCCATACCCATACCAGTTCCAATACACATGCTGACAACACCAACCTCCCCACCATCCCTCTGAAGCCCATGCAGCAGCGTAGCCGTCATCCTAGCTCCTGTAGCACCCAGGGGGTGTCCAAGGGCGATGGCTCCTCCGTCGGGGTTGACCTTTTCCTTGGCCCACGCGTCCTCGAGGCCCAGGGACCGCACGCAGTGGAGGGCTTGGCTCGCAAAGGCCTCGTTGATCTCCCACCGGGAGACGTCCTCGTTTGTGAGGCCGTGTTGGTTCAGGAGCTTGGGGATCGCGAGGGCAGGGCCGATGCCCATCTCGTCGGGGTCGCAGCCAACCGTCACAGCAGACACAAACTTGCCAATGATCTGATCCCCGAGACCGAGCGCAGTAGCTGTGCTCCTTCGCATGAGAAGCGTCGCAGCCGCACCGTCAGAGACCTGACTCGAGTTTCCAGCCGTCGAGGCACCATCAGGCTTGAACGCGGGCTTCAACTTGGCCAACGCCTCGATGCTGACACTCTCCCGAATACCATCATCAGCCGTGACGGTAATCTGCTGCTCCTCGCCAACCTTGTTGCCCTGCTTATCCACCTCCTGGAACCTCGTCTTGACCGGCACAATCTCACCGTCAAAGTGGCCCTGGCTCCGCGCGCGGGCAGCTCGTCGGTGAGACTCGACGGCGAGCGCATCCTGGTCCGCTCGCGAGACGTTGTACCTCTCGGCGACGTTCTCAGAGGTCAGGCCCATGGGCATGATGCAGTCGCGGGCGTGGTGGTTGGGCGAGTCCCGCAGCTCAGGCCACACGTTGACGGGGATGGCTTTGGATCCGTAGTTTCTCGTCATGCTCTCCATGCCCGCTGCGATACCGGTGTCAATCATGCCTGTCCGGATCTGGCTCGCCACGGCAGTGATGGCCTGTAGCGAACTCGAACAAGCGCGGTTGACAGTGTACAGGCTGGTTGTGTTCTTAAAGCCGACGTGGTTGAGGGCCATGCGCGCCGCCTTGGAGCCTCCGAGCTCCGAGAGCACAACTCCGACGGCCACATCGTCGACAGCAGCGGGATCCAGCGAAGGGTTGGCCTCGAGTGTTCCCTTCAGAACAGTGGCGAGGAGCTCCTCAGGGTAGGCGTCCTTGAGGCGACCACGGTAAGACCGGCAGACGGGGGTGCGGACCGAGGATAGGATGACGGTATCGGAGGGAGCCTTTGCGAGGACGGCCGAGAGGCCCTTGGGAAGTTGAGGAGGCATGATGTTTATGCGGTGAGTGAGGCAGTGAGAGAGAGGTGATGTAGAAGCTCAATCGTCCAAGCCCGAGTCTTGCAGGTACATCAACACCAATGTCCAAGATCAATGCCAACAGAGTCAATGGAAGAAAGAGAGAAAGGAAAGACGTCTCCTGGTCATGATGGGCAAATGTTCAAAGCCGGGTAAGCAATCATCCAACCTTTAAATGTCCCCCCTCCCCCGCCGAAAGCCGACATAC
>JAANQP010000509.1:0-59639 GCA_011320165.1 Fusarium protoensiforme | reverse complement strand
CCATGGTGTTAGCATTGGGATATGATGCTATGAAGTGTTGATATTATATTCTTTGTTATAGCTGAAGCCCGGCCCTTGATGGCATAACCGCGTACGATAGATAGATGAGTTTTGCCATACAAGATGTCACCTTTCTTTTTCCTCTGGGAAGATATGGAGACGTCATTGGTACCAACAACGTGTATAGTTGTTTCGGTTTTCCCAGAAAAGAGTCACCCAGCTCCTATTAGGCTCTGGTATGCATGGGACAAGTAGCTGTTTTCAAGGCAAATTCGCCGAAATTGAGTTGGCGGTCTTCTCCTTGAAGTGAACTGAACTGGCAGAAGAAGAAGAAACCAAAGGGACGATGCACGAGAGCTTGATTAGATGTAGGTTTTCACTTACTCACATAATCCCAGAACATTGGGCTTGAAATCCTAACCTTCTATAAGAAACATGGCTCTGGGGTCTATCGGGTCTACTAGGTATTTAGTTGTCATGATTTGCTTTGGCTTGGTTGGGGAAACTTGAAAGCATCTCCAAGAAGGGTTTATGAAACTCGCTCCTTCTAGTGGCTCAATGTCCCTTCTTCATCTTCTCCTGATCCTTCGATCCTTTCGGCAGATGGGCGCGTTTACTGGCCAATGGCAATGTTTGGCCAAGCCTCCATCCAAGGGGGGGATCTGGATCAACATTGACGGTAGGGCAAGGATTTGTGCCAGCCAAGATGTGCATAGCGGGATTCCACGTCACTTCCCAGGTCTAGGATTCATATGTGAAGGATGCGCTGGCATTGGGTTTGGTGTCATATTGATTTTGATACTGGTTACCCTTACGTATTTTGACATTTTGAACTACGTGGAGTCTGGACCGTAGAGCCGTTGATCAAGCAATACGAGCCTTTTCTCCTTTGTCAATAAGCTCTCTCAACTTTTATCCGCTCAGAAATCTTTACTTGGCACGATACTCACCACAATTTCGGTCAGTGTTTTGTTTCGTCTGATGCCTGTGATACGAGACGCAGCGTTGTCCTATTGGAAGCAGGCACTCGGTTAGAAACGAAGGATTTGCGCTAATCCCGAGTGGCCTGAGTTTTGAAGCGAGGAGATTTAATTGGGTGCATTGACGTTACAGGTGATCGATCCTCCCTGGTACTGAAAAGCAACGATGATGGGGAATTGCTCTCGAGTATTAGCGTTGCGTGTTGAGAAGTTTCTGATTTTTGAAAGCGGCTTCTTGATAGTTACTCTTGTAGAGGCCGTCAGATATGACAAGTTTTTCTGATCAAATGAGGTTCTTCTAATAATAACAAGACAACTCACCCATGCTTGGCTGGGCTGGTAATTAAAAGCCATGACAACCAACGCATGATGATCGCTGACCAGGACTCGCAAGATAACCAATCAAAAGACAGCATCAGGTGGGTCATGCTTAGATTACAGGGGACTGTTCTGTTCCTGCGCCTCGATCCAGAACTTCAAATATCTCGGGGCATCGCTAAATCATCTTCATCTTCTTCTTCACCACAGTCGTTACCTTCACAAGTCAGGACACCAGTTTATCAACATGACTAGACTAATTCACACCATTCTTCTCTCTTGGGCCACCCTGGCCATTGCCCGCGAAGCGAAACAACAACCCGCGACGGACCCGACGGTCAACCAGTTCACCTCGCAGGGCTGCTTCAGCAAGCTCCCGGCCGGCGCCGAGCTTCAAAAGGCCAATCCCAATTTCCTCAGCTCGGGATGGTGCGCTCAAGCTTGCCAGAAGGCCAACAAGTTTGTCGCCGTGACCAGCCCTGACGGATGCCACTGCGCCGACACGTATCCCCCCGAGTCGGCCCTGGTCAAGGACGCTCAGTGCAACTACCCGTGCCCTGCCTATGCCCCTGAGGCTTGCGGTAGTGAAGATCCTGCGGCATACAGTGTCTGGAACACGGGTGTCGAGGTGGCGGTCGACAACGACGACGGCGATGACAGCTCTACCAAGAAGACTCAGGCGACCACCACCATCAGCAGCATCACGCCCCCCTCGACTCCTCTGCCTTCCAAGCTCTCCACGACCACTGACGACTCTGCTACTGAGAGTGTCACTGCTGAAGGCACATCTGCTGAAGACACAACTGCTGTGAACACCCCTACCAAGGGCGCCACCACTGCCGACAGCACCAACGGCGCCCAGGGCACCCCCAGCTCCACTGCCACCGACGTCCCCAGCGCCGCCGCCCCTAGACTCTCCTCGCCCATCGGCAAGTTCGTCAGAATGTTCAAGGTCTTTTTCAACTAGGGTTCTGGCTGCCAGTCCCCAGCGATGAGGGTGCCAACTGTGGTCGGATTTGTATGGACCGGCTGGGTCCGGGTATAGAACAGCGGTTAAAAAGGCTGGAACACTTTGCAACTGGAAAAAAGGCTTCATAGACGGACTAGACATAAATGTACAAGTAACTCTGGGGGCCGTCAACGTGATATGCCCTCGATGTGCCTGTGACGTGGAGTCGGAATGAGAATGTGCTTCGAACAACACCCGGGGACTGTCCTGATGTGATTATTCAATATCTAGGATTGGGCAAGATGAGAAGCACCGGAGCCTTGAAAATGGCATCGAAGCGTTATGTATAGAGATCTGGTTACTGACCTTAGTTGGATCTACACGAGTTTTGATATGGATGACTTCATCTTAATACACCACCGAAACTTGATCGCCGGTTCGCACCACCCAACTCTCGACCTTCTCCATTCCCCACATGACTGTAAACAAATGCCGTGCAAACTCGTCCACCTGGGCAGCACCGACACCGCGTTCGAGAAGGGACGGACCGTGGAGACTGTAGATGAATAACGGGTCAGTGTGTCGCGCAACAGCCTCCCAGCGTGCCGAAGAGGGCGCCTCCCACAGTTTGGCATGAGTTGTGATCTGAATATCTCCCCCGCACCCCTCGGTGATGTCGCCTCTGAGACCGTTATAGACACCTATGGCAAGATTGCAAAGCAACCAGGTTCGACGGATTGACTCGGAGAGGACAAATGCTCGGTAGAGGGCTGGGACGGGATCGACGTCTCCAGTTTGAGTCCCACCATATGCCGAGGTGATACTTGGTAATAGAGGTGTGAAAGTTGCATCTTGGCCTGCAGACTCCCATAGCTGGCTGTTCCAGGCATGAAGAGTACTCATGAGACTCTCAGCTCTAGCACGACGTTGGATAGAGGAGGAGAATAGTGCAAGCAGGATGTGAATGAGAAGGGCTTGCGTGCGAGCTAGATGATCTCTAGCTGAGAGTGCGTTGAAGGATATGGAACCTGAGGTGGACTCGGAGTTGAGTAGGTTGGAGATGTGAGCGGACGAGATTGCACCGACAATGTTCTCATTCTCGGCAGTGGCGGCGTTTGAAATGGCGATAGCAGAGTATGCATCTTGTATACACTGCGGGTAGCCTGACTCGGAATAGAGGTGACGGTGAATGAAGGGGTTGTGGCCGTTGCGGACAAAGCGGGATAGCCAGTCTTGCAGGCCCCGGATGAAGTTTGAGAAATCCGAGGCCGGAGGGAATGTATCTGGTGGCTGGTAATGAAACGCTACAATCCAAGCTTGAGGCTGGAGGAACCAATACAAGTCACCGAACCTCCGCGTCAGCTGGACAGAGGCGGGGGGATCGCCCATGATAGTTGAGGATGGCGCTGGCAACATGTTGAAGGATGATGGACAGATCAGACTTGTAGCGAGTACTGAGTCGAGAAGCGCTGAATCCGAGACAAGCCCAACATGACCGGCGTTACCCGCATCGCCATCGAAGCCAGTGGGAGCCCATAAGCCACTGAAGTCTACCTCCGGAGCAGTATCGATGTGGGCAGGGTCGGGCGGCGGACGTCGACGGACTGGAGGCACATGTGGATATGTGCAGACCATATCCCTATCTAGACAGCGCGAGCACGATGGGAGTCTCTTGTCACATCGGCGCTTGGTCTCGACGCACGCGAAGCAAGACGTTTGCTTGGACCGCCGACCCATGGCGAATCTTGGAGGCGACGACGGCGGAGGGAGTGATGAGCGGCACAGGTTAGGTCCCCCTTCAAACTGCGGTTATGCGGAGGATGTTTTTGGAAGGTCGGAGGTTTCAGGGATACGTGTATTAGGTTCAAATAGTATCAGTGCATCTCCGCAAGCGCTCCGCCAACTCCGCCAGTGCCGGTTTAGCGTCTCGGCTCATACCGAGGTGACCATGTAGCGATTGCAGATTTACAAGCTGCTGAGAATACCAAATTCGCTTTAAAGAAGCTCAAGGCGGGAGTTTGGTTGTCCGAGAGGATTGTCTGTTAACCGTCTTGTCACATCCATTCTCATCTTGCGTTCCACTCATCATAGCAGGCTATTGCACATCATGGCTACGGAGCAGTGGAATCCTTCAGCAGATATGCCAGATCTGCACGGCAAGGTTGCTGTCGTGACGGGAGCCGGGTAAGTTTGGGCGTTACACGACGCAGGGCTTCAACTGATGCGTTCTTCTTCACAGGACTGGAATCGGATTTGCAACTGTCAAGCTACTTGCCCAGAAGGGAGCCAAGGTGTACTTGACCACTCGCAACGAATCGAGGGCTCTACAAGCGAAAGAGACCTTGGTTAAGGACCCTAATATCGACCCGGACAATGTTCAATGGTTGATAATGGATCTATTTGACCCGGCAAGCGTTACTGCAGCCGCCGATGCGTTGAAGAGAAGGGAGACAAAAGTGGACATTCTAAGTATTATTCGGGCTCTAAACTTGCTTACTACCATAATCACTAACCAATCTCTAGTTAACAATGCAGCGGCGTCGACATCATCCCGTGAATTGGTAGATGGCAAATATGAACAGCACATGGTGGCCAAGTAAGGGGAGCCATCATCATAGTACGAGCACACAGCTAATGATATGTAGCCACATGGGACCTTTTCTGCTCACGAACCGACTTTTGCCGCTTCTCAAAAATGCTTCAATCGACAAGGACGCTGATGTCAGGGTCATCAATGTCAGCTCCACAGCCCATATCAGCATGCTACCAGGCAATTTCAAGTTTAACTTTGACTCGGCTGTCTGCTTCAGAGACCCGGTACCTTCTTATCCATGGCAATGGCAGCTCCTGGGAAGATTCTTCTTCGGCTTTGACATGATTCGCTATGCCGTATCAAAAGCAGCCGTGGTGCTGTTCACACAAGAACTTCAGCGTCGGCTCGACGAGCAAAACCTCCCAATAACATGTATCGCCGTGCATCCTGGAGAGGTCCTCACCGAAGGTGTGCTATCCATCAACAATTTCCTTGTCAGGGCCATAGCGCGCATGTCGTTCGTCAGCGCTGAGCAAGGTGCCGCGAACTCCTTGTTTGCTGCTGCTGCAACCGAGGTTAGGGAGAATGTTGGAAAGTACAAGGGGAAATTTCTCGTTCCAGTCGGGAAATTGGAAGCCCCTAATCCGGTCGCCGAGGATGCTGGACAGGTTAAAAGCCTATGGGAGAATACAGTCGTCGAGATCAATCAGTGGGCCGTCGAGAAGAAGCTTTCCCCGTTACTGGCTCTGTAACGTTGCTATGGTGAGTTAGACACGGGCACGCGGGTATTTTTGCTTATTCTAGTCATTCTGATGGGTTGTATGTTATAGTGTTGGTTGTATCTGTTATTATATATAGAATGTGTGATGTGTTGTTGAGATTTGTCAATACATTGGTTACTTAGTTTCAAAGCTGTAGACTTGTTCTTCTAGATCTTTCCTCTCGATATGCAGCGGCTTTACCCTTCTTATCTGGCGTGTCACATTGGCGCCTTTACTGCCTGCTACCTCTTTAACTAATCGTTTATGCCTGTTCTCGTATGTATAAACTTACCACTAGCATTGGGTTTTAATGCTGTCATATGTTTATAAGCGTGTTCTTTGATATTGTGCCTGGCAACTCCTCCTGGAAGCGTCATTGATACTAACAATGAGCCTACCACGGGGAGGGCACTTGCACGTCTCGGGAAGTACAGATGCAGTGTGGTTTAATAAATTCTATAAAAAACCACTGCAGATGGTGATGATTTTGGAGCTTTCAAACTTACCATTGAGGCACTTACAATGCGTACAAGTTACGGGATTGTACCTATTTAGTTACACAATTTCAACTCTGCAAATAACTGTAAAGTAGTTGATAACCACAACGAAAAGCCATAGAGTAAACATTTAAACATACTAGCTACTACTCTTCAATCTCAACTTCCACAAGTTCAGTGAGCTTTCTCCTACCATCAATCCACTTGACCGTAGAGGTAATCAAGCTAGTTTTCCTAACCTCCTGCTTTGTTCCATGGTTCTTTGTAGTAAATGTAGTAAGGTGTGCGACTACGCCGCCCTGTTTCTCAGAGTCGTCCCATTTCAAGATCTCAGAGACGCTGTTGAGGGTCATGCCGCCACTGCTGCGGATATACAAGATGCCTCCTTTCATCTCTTCGTAGTTGAAGACGCCATGGTTGATCCTGAAGTATATGTAAGTAAGGCTTGTATAAATCTGCACCGCTGTGAATGCTTACTTGACTAACAGACTCGGATCAACGTCTTCGTCTAGGGCCTTCAAGGCGACTTCATCCTTGGGTTGGTAGAAAATCGCATCGTTAACCTGCTTCACCCACTCGCCTAGAGGCAGCTGCTGGGATGACATTTCGATTATATAAGGCGTGATAAATATCAAGTTGCGAGGTGTCGAGTTTGCATCAGATGGCGAGTGAAGGGGGTAAAGGAGCTTGAGCTGGCTATGGGAGGTAGATTTCATCCCGTCAGTCTCTTCACATTATAAGGCACTCCTGTTATTCCTGTGAAACTACAAGTCCTTGAATGATCCCGAAACTTCCAATACGGGAACTGATCAAATGAAGGATGTCTTCTCCGCCGCCGCATTCCATCTCCGCCGCACCTCCGCCACATGTCCATTGTATCTCCACCACATCACCAGAATACCTCCGCTACAACTCCACCATATCTCCATTACATGTCAACCCTGCAATCGCAAACGGAGCTCCCAACTTCCGTGCTTCATAATCAACAAGAACGCTAGATATGGAACACAATAACCGTTACACCATCGGCAAAAGTGTAAAGTACCTTACAACAGGTACCGAGGTAATTTAGGCCATATACGCTGCTTCACACTAGAATAACAAGCGCTTTGGCCTTTCGACGCCTGTAGATTCCTTTTGATGAGTAGCGAGTAGCCATACTCAGAGATGTGATTCTCAAGCAATTAATTGTCGTTAAGAACGATACCATCGTCTACGCCTAGCTCTCGGCATCAGATGCATGACAATATCTTGTTCGAAAGCTGCTAAGCCTCATTGCGCCTTGGGATAAATACACAATAAACACAACTTCTAGTATAAGTGAAAAGCAGGAAGCTTTAGGTAGTTATCAGCGGTTACTTTCGTATCTGTTCACAAGGACCATCGTTTCTACCTAGATGATAGCCAGTTATCAAGGCCATTCCGAAGACTGCAAAGGTGGATTATTAGGATGAGGGATACAAGTGCTGTGCGGTCCTGTCAAACAAATCGAAGCTGAATTGCATGAGCTATATACGCAGCACAATAACCATCATATCTCCCCGTCAAGCTGATGACTCAGTACTAGAGTCCCACGAACTTCAAGGTCAAGAAGCTGGGGTCCGTATCTATACGCCTTCTAACATCCCCAGATCTCAGCTCATCAACATCCCATGCTGCCCAGGCGAAACGGCCATGGAGGAAGGTGGCCTGAGATGTCGACGCCCATACAGCCCAGCGTCCAGGTAAGTTCTCTACAAGTCTTGGTCAGAACATGGGCTTTGCGAGAAGGTCGGAAAACGCCGTGTCATAAGCAACGTATTGCTTAACACACAAATAACTGAAGGCGGGAATGCAAAAGATACGAGCAGTATAATGGGGACTTAGAAACATACCATCATCAAAGGGAAAGCTGTTCTCGTCAAGACCTGCGGATCGAGCCGTTTCAGAGAGAATCTGCCCAGGATGGAAGCTGACAATCTGTAATTCCTCGCGGTCTACTTCCTCTGCAATCTTCTGAACCAGTAGATGGCCTGACATCTTGCTCAAGGAGTAGGCGGGAAGAGCAGCCGCAATAGATGGAATGTGAATCGCGGCAGTTGACACATAGACGATGTACTGCCGTGGGATAATTAGAGGGCTGCCTTGCCGCTTCATGTGTTGGGACACGTCTTATCATACCTTTTTCTTATCATCAGTACCCGGCTGCTTGTGCAGTCGCTGACAGAAATCAAGGATCGCCTTGACGTTTGTTTCGTACAGGGACCAAGTTTCGCCCAAGTCGGTTTCAAGGAGTGGCTGTTGCTGTTGACCGAATTTGGCTGCGTTCAGAACGAGGACGTCGACAAAGATGCCATCGTCGTTGAGGCTAGACCAAAGTCTGGCTGTTTCCTCGGCGCTTGCAACATTGCAAACCTGCGGAATGATGTTCACCTTGGGAAACTCGTCTGACAACTTGGACGATGCCTGGTGAAGAACATCACTGCGGCGGCCAGTCAGGATGATGTTGGAGGCTGACGCTTCCGCATATGCTCGTGCAATAGCAAACCCGATGCCGGCAGATCCACCGGTGATGAGGATCGTCCTGCCGGACTGGCTCAACTCGGGACGATGGGGCAGCAGGCTGGGATAGGGTGCCTTGTGAATTGTTGGAACGAGACGAGGCGCTGTCACGATAAAACTGTCTTCAGACTCGAGTGTCTTTGTCGAGGTAGCCATAGTGAATATGGTTCGGGTTGATTTAACACCGCGAGATTAACAGCAAAAAGGGAGAAGCGAAAAGTTGGATTAGTATAGCTATTAGTTGCTGGCGTCTTTAAGTAGACACAAGTCATCACTCCCCAACTCCCAATTCCAAATGATGCCAACGATCAGATGAATGAAACCTGATTACAAGTTCCTCCGCCGTTCCTCCGCCACATCCCCGATAGTTACGAGGTGGTGTACTATCCCCTGTGGGTATCGGGGCCGGACTCTTGGTCGTTACCGAGAGGGACAGGATCCCGGAGGCGCTACCGATTTCGAGGATACGAATACGTGGCTAAGAGCCTTCCAATCGGAAACTGGGGACGATCCTCCGCACAAATGGCACAATAGCGTCGGGCTACCGCGGAGGAAGTAACCTTAGCGAAACGTAAGTCCGCCGTTGTTATACAAGGACACAGACAACGATACTTGAGGGCGAAAGATAATGAAAGTCTGATGGGCAAAGGCAGATAGAAAAGGGCTGGGATGCCCTCCTGCAAACTCGGTGCAATATAGTACAATACGTTGTAAACCTCGCACCTTTTCCCCCCATTACAAGACAGTTCTACTTTGATCATCACCTGGACTGAACTCAACCATGGCCGGAAATACTCTGAGATTCGATGGTCGCGTCGCCATAGTCACCGGCTCCGGTCGAGGCCTTGGTCGCGAATATGCCCTCCTACTCAGCCGCCTTGGCGCCGCCTTGGTGATCAACAGCACCACCGCTTCGACCGCAGAGGCGACTGCCAAAGAAATCACCGACGCTGGCGGCAAGGCCGTCGTCCAGATTGGTAGCGTGGCAGACCGAGATGTTGCCAATGCGATCGTGGAAGCCGCCATCGACAATTTTGGACGCGTCGATATAGTCATCAACAACGCCGGCGGTGCTGATGGCGCTGATTTCGACAAGACTGCAGACGATAAACTCTGGGACATGCTCGGCGTCCACGTGGGAGGGTCCTGGAACGTCACTCAGGCGGCTTGGCCATACATGAAGAGTCAGAAGTTTGGTCGCGTTGTCATGATTGCGTCGCCCGTCATGTTTGGCAGCGCTCAACAGTCAACCTATGGAGCTGCCAAGTTGGCCCTCATGGGGTTGGCCAAGTCCATCGCCATTGAAGGCAAGGAGCACAATATCCTGGTCAATACAGTTGCTCCTATGGCCTATACGCCTGGTAGTGCCGCCTTTGCTACGGATGAGCAGACACAGGCCTTTATGGAGGCGAGCATGCCCGCCCGCGATGTAGCTCCCACGGTGGCGTGGTTGGCTCACGAGAGCTCCAAAGTCAACGGTGAAACCGTCGCAGCGGTCAGCAGACTTGTTACCCGCATCTTTCTGGCCGAGAGCAAGGGCTATTTTGGACCTGCGGACCAGGACTGGACTGTTGAATCTGTGAGGGACAACTGGCACAAGGTGGTGGATGAGGCTGAGTTTACTATCCCGACTGACATGGCCGAATTTGGTCCCAAGATCTTCCAGCGACTTGCCACACGTCAATGAGCATGGTTTTGATAGTCGTTTGCAGCTTGAGGAGAACAGACAGAAGGGCTATACTATACATCGGTTTAGAATAAAGAGAGCCTTGAAAATAATAAGATTTGGAGTTTCCCTATCAGACCCTTTGTCTTGATCTGAGTCGCGATAGAAACGCATGTGTCCTCCCGTCTCGAATATCCTCCAACTCAGGCTGTCTTGGGACCGAGGCACCTAGGGCGGAGGTGCTTGAAGTCTTGGGCTGTGGTGTCAGGGTACCGATAGCCAGTTACGTTGATGATTTGCGCGAATGGAATCCAGTTCCCATGCACCGCTACGAATCTACCATGTGAGAGACAAGATGTTAGCTACAGAGTCCAAGCCAGGGAGTGGGCTCAAGAGGTTCCTCACGTTGCGCTCGGAGCTACCTTGTCGGCTGCGAACCGGTTCAGGGCGGCCATCATGGTGCCCTGCTCAGAAGCCGCTATGTTGGCCGGGTTTACGTTGTCTGCATCGAAGATCAAAGTCGTGCTATTGACGCTGGTGCATCGTGGGGCAACATGAGCGTAGCTATGGTCGGTCGCGTGGATAGAATTCTCCATGTGTATGAAGCTGACTTGGATACTACCATCGCTGAGAGTCAGTGGGCGATTGGTCCTTTAGGAGACGTCAGTGACTCTTTTCATTTCCTTCGACTAGCCCAGCCAGCCATAGGATCTTACGAATATGTAATGAATCGGTCTTTTGGGATGGCCGAGTAGTATCCCACCGCGTCGTCAAGAGCAATAACCTTTGCGCCGGCAGCCACGTAGTCAGAAGTGCCATATGCATGGTCGTGATGGTGATGGGTCGGCTGAGGAGGAGTGTCAGCGGCCCGTACATGACATGGTAATACGATCACTTGCCCAAACATGCGTCACGGTCTTTTTCAGCGTTTCTCTAACCCACCGCATAACAAGCAGGCTCTGGTGTGGTGGAGCATCTAGCACGACGACATTGTTGCCGATTTCAAGAATGAGTTGGCGATAACTGGGAGCGTTCGTCACTGTGAGTAGCCAGACGCCCGGGAGATCCTGCCAGTGTTGGACGGCGGTGAGGTTAGCAAAAGTGCCAGTGTACTGGCCAGTCCATCTATAGTAAGCATTGTTCTCGCCAATCTCTGCAAAGCCGTAGAGCCTGTCACGCCTCGGGGTATGAGCTGGCAGGCGACCAGGAGGCCCGTGGAAACGTGCTGGTGGTATTCCAGTGTTGACAAGGATATTAACAACGGTGTAATCCGTCATTAGATGTTTGCTATTATAGATCGTCTGGAAGCGACGGGGGAACTTGACCCCTTTCATAGTCACGTAGTCGTTAAGAAACAGGTCGTTGGTAGAGGGGCCAAAGAAGCTGTGGTTCTCGTAAGAACGAATGAGATACGGGAGGTGGGTATCTTGGTCCAAGAGAACCGAGATGTCGAGGGTCCGGTCGTAAACTTGGACAGGACAAGGTTTAAGTCAGCATGGGAACTGCTTCCAAAGGGTTCGAGGGCCTGCATCTCCAACATACTGGCTCGGTGCTCTTTGCCATCAGTGGTTCGTTCCATGCGAATAGTGTGGTTATTGGTCGACAAGATCTGTCAAGGCGTTAGTCCCTTGAGTCAGTTCTTTTGCAAATGAAGTGAACTGACCGTCCTGAGAAGCATAGGGGACATCTTGACGGCTTCTTGTACTAGGAAGGCTGCCAGAAGGCCTGGTGAGACAAGAATTAGTCATAGGGACCCTAGAAGAGGTCAAAGATGCTATCGGCTAAGACACGCACCATCTTTATACCCCTGAGGTGGTGCACTTGGGGCCAAAAGCAAGTCGCTTCCTTCCACGGTAGCAGCGAAACCGTCGCCTCCGTCCCGGGTAACCAGGGAGAAGTTGAGCGGCTCCAGATTAGGACGAGCCCACAGGAAGTTGACTGGTGACGCAGAGTTAGCAGGTCGCCAGGTCATGTTTGTTATGCACGTGCCTGATAGGTCGTGGAATCTGTCGATGCGCTGCTTTAGAATACCGCCGTCGAACGAGAAGGAAACGTTCTGATGACCAGCACCAGCAAGTATTCTGTCGAGTCCATTCAGACCAAACGTCTGGGACATGGACCTGGAGCGAAAGAGTCTATAATGATTTAGCGACGAAATGCTAGCGGCATGTGGTGGTCCATCAGGATGAAGCATACCCATC
This sequence comes from Fusarium protoensiforme, assembly GCA_011320165.1. Classification (NCBI taxonomy): domain Eukaryota; kingdom Fungi; phylum Ascomycota; class Sordariomycetes; order Hypocreales; family Nectriaceae; genus Fusarium; species Fusarium protoensiforme. The sequence continues at coordinate 47,193 of JAANQP010000509.1, read as the reverse complement.
ACCCGAGTAGGCAACATCGAGAACAGCCTCGATGTTACGGCTGCCTCCCAAGGCTTCAATTCCCTGGGAAAGAAGCAAGTGGGAAGATGATGAGCCCTGCCCAAGAACATCATTAGCAAAGGCTAGTACTACAAGACTGGCGTATTGTAGTGAGATCATGGTAGAGAGTAGGCTGCCCCAATTGATGCGTAACAGTATCAGAAGTGGTGTAAATTGTACATTAGCTAGATATTTATCAGTGCGAGATCTGGGATGAAAATCAATTCTTCTTGTCATTAATGACGTCTCTAAGAGAAGCCATCAGCCACATTATCAAGATGCACTTATCAATACATGACGGCCTCGAAACCTAATACCATAAAGCACCGCAAGAGGAGAATCAACACCCACCGTATCCTCTCAAATTACAAGGACTCCTGGCTTATACAACATTCATTGCTGGCGTCGGAGTTGCAATTCATCGTGTTAAAAATCGTTCGTAACCTCAGCTTGCATTCTTGATAGTGTGCAGCAGTTAGTGTACGAAGCGGCATCAACACTGACAGCCAAAGTAGGCTACGTATGCTCGACAAAGTTGACCTGCCAGGGGTCAAACAATAACTGCTTCTGAGACGGCGGACTTGGGCGGAGCAGGGGAAGTTAAGGTTGACCTATCGTCTGCACTAGCCCCTTTTCGACCCATCCCCGACTCAACTCCGCCAGGATCAGACCAGGAGCTCCAGCCGGTAAACTTTGACCAGACCAGGGCATCATCTGCAAGCCTCCGGATTTATGAGACTTGACTTCCCTATGTCCGCAGGGTACTTGTCTATAATAATTGGTTCATCGTCTGCACTATACAAACCACTTGGTCTTTTAGCTCGTATCGTCATTCTACTCTACACAACTTGTCCATCATGAAAAGTGGTGTTTCGTTCAATCCTGACAAGGATATTCCCGACCTCTCCGAAAAGGTCATCTTGGTTACTGGAGGCAATGCCGGGTTAGGTCTCGAGACCATCCTGCAGCTCGCCAAGCACGGCCCTGCACACATCTATCTTGGAGCAAGATCAGAAGAAAAGGCCAATCAGGCCATCAAAGAGGTCCAAGAAAAGGTCCCTAATGCGCCACCCATCACCTTCCTCCGTCTTGATCTCGGGTCCCTTGCAAGCACGAAAGCAGCCGCCGCCTCATTCCGAGCCTCATCAGACCGCCTAGATATCCTAGTTAACAATGCCGGCATAATGGCCACGCCAGAAGGCCTCACCGAGGATGGATACGAGATCCAGTTTGGCACTAACCACGTCGGCCACGCTCTCCTCACAAAACTCCTTCTGCCAACCCTGAAAGCGACCGCCGCCACCAGCTCTTCTGACGTCAGAGTCCTATCCCTCTCGTCAGCTGCAGAGGGCATAGCGCCCAAGGACTCGTACCATTTCGACAAAGCAAAGACGACTATGCCGCATCTTGGCACCTGGACCCGTTATGGCCAGTCCAAGCTCGCAAACATTCACTACAGTGCGGCGCTTGCGAAGCGCCACCCGGACATCAAGTTCATCAGTCTTCATCCTGGAGTGGTGAAAACCAACTTGGGTAACACGTTTATGAACAGCTATGGTGCTCTGTTTTCCATGGTGATGGGCTTTGTCTCCAATCTGGTCTCTATGAGCGTTGAGAAAGGAGCTTTAAACCAGATCTGGGCCGCGACCAGCCGGGATGTGGAATCTGGGGTCTTTTACTATCCGGTTGGTGTCACGGGGAAGGGTTCGGCGCTGAGTAATAATGAAAAGGTTCAGGAAGAGTTATGGGAATGGACGGAAAAGGAACTTGAACCATATGTACGATAGCGGTTGTGAATCGTAACTGAGAGAACACGGTATGCCGAGGGGCTACTGCAGCAGAGCAGCAGGGTGTAGGACTTGCCATTAATATTAATACTTGTTATTGGAGAAGGCGGCATTATTTACGGGAGCGGTAAAGTGCCATGCGCTACCAAAGGCTTCATAGCTGGAATAGACTCATATGGACGGGTATCTCTATGTGATGGCCGTAAACGTGATGGCTGTGGGCACGAGATGACGCCAAAACGCTTGTTCTACGACATAACATCCGGGCCGACTATCAAGCCTCCGGTAGTGAGAGAAACAATGCTAAACATAGATTGGCTTGTGTCTAGGCTGGTCCTTGGTATATTGATATCCCAACATGGCCACTGTGACAAGGTAACTGGCAGCCCCCTAGGCAGCATCCCAACCTCTAAAAACGTTGTAGACATGAGTAAAGTACCTGGAGGCAAAGAGCCCGCCTGCCTGGGAGAGATGTTTCAAGGGTTAGCCTTGGCCCATGAGCAAGCTAGGGGAGCAGAGTGTCGAAGTTGACATGGGTTTCTAGACCGCCATGTGCTGATGACGGTATTCTTTGTTGTTGTGATATTTTTGAAAACCAAAAGTAATATGACGAGTAACAGAAGTTGAGAAGCAGGCGTGAAGGGTTGATCGAGAGCCTCGGAACAGAGGAAGAAGCGACGGACTCGGCACACTTTGGTATCCTGCCATGTAGGCTGGCACAATTCTTGACTCGGTATATGGTATTCATCCATGCGGAATGGGTTCATGTGTATCTTTGCACTGCCGAGTATCCTTTCAAGAGCTTGTAGGCCAGGATATGGGCCACGTGCAGCGCCAGCCACAGTGACCAGCGAAATCGGGGCGACATGTGCGTCACGGTCCCGCCGCTGAATGTGATGATATTTGCATGGCTTGAATCGCAAAGTCTATCTGTTTTCGGCGCCGACGACCAAAACTTTCCATGATCTGGAGCCTCGAACAAGATGTAGCGTTTCCACGTCGTTCCCATTTGGATTCTCGTAGATGTCCAAGTGGTAGCTACCTGCTTTCCCTAACTCTTACCAGTTGCGCCATGCTGGGTGCTGCGTGTCCGGGAGGAAGTACCTTTTTTGCTGGGGGAGACTTGAGGTCCAGGTACCTCCCTAGCATCAACACATGCAGCCACCAACCTTCAAGCAACTCACGCAGCAGAAAAGGATCGAAACATGCGTATGACATGTGAAAAAAAAATAAGATTTTGGCAGAGGACAGGTTTCCAGTCATCGGTTCCCATGTATAAAACCTGCAAAAAAGACGGCCTCCCACCCGACCGCTTCTCCGCTCAGAAATCCTTCGATGGCGTCGTTATCGCACTGAGCTCAGACACTCTTTTCGAAGTTTCATCCTAGGGGCTCTTAGTACCTCTTGAAATTATTTCTCTTGATATACCTTCTTGGGTGTCGAGGCAGGTGGGGGGCATGGTGCCCGTATTGATTGTCGAGGTAGTTCCTTCCAAACTGCTCGTTGTGGGAGTCAGGGGCTCAGGGGGACACGGGCTCAGGGGGACATGGGCTCAGGGGGCTATCAGCACATCAAGGGAGCACTGGCGTCAGCTCATCTCCCTCCCAGATCAAACCTTCTGATGTCAAGAACAGTGATGATACAGCCGGATGCTTTCGAAAGGGTCCTGCTTTGCCTGGATCTTTCAGAGCGTCCGCAATTTTCTGAGTTCTGGCTGAGGAATTTGATTTCATCCCACTTGTCATCAAGAACGGTAATGAACTAGAGCAATTGGTCATTCTTCTATCTGCACTGTTCGCCCCGGATATGAATTCACCCATCTTTTCTCAGGCATTATGTCTTATGGACTTCCTTTGTAAACTTGATAACGCCTTCAAAGAAGCCATCCACCACGATAACGAAAATACAGATCTTGACACATGCCGGCATTAAAAACCTAGTGCCAAAAACATCACAACCTACAGTTCTTACGAACTACACATTTGGGGGACGTTGTTATAACATATGCTGCGTCATTAACCAGGTATTGACACAGATATTGCTTAACCTTTCTCGCATCTTCAAGGTCATCTAGCTACTGGTCGGTTAATAGGGCGCCAATCTATATCATTCTCAAGGTAATAGTATAGTTCAGAGCAATAAATTAGTATGCTTATCACTCAGCCTCAATTTGGCTGACATGCATGTATGCCCAACGACATGCCAAGAATTTCGGCATCTCTTATCTACATAATTCGAGGCTTTCCGCGCTCCATCGCTCCCTCAATGGCCACCTCCTTTGCAAGCTAGTCGCTGAACATGGCTGAGGCATTCGGCATCGCCAGCGGTGTCGCTGGCATCGTTTCTTTGGGTCTCACCATTTGTAGTGGCCTGGACACATATTTCAGCGCCATCAAAGACCGAGATGATGATCTGAAACACGCTTTGGAGCTCTTGGGTCTTCTCCGCAGATACATCGACCTCATTGGACCCAGTGCGTCGTCACTCAGCAGCCGCCATGCCAAAGCTACCGATCTCGTTGCCCTGGCACTGAAATCCTGCGAGAGTGAGCTCGGAGCTCTGAATGCGCTCGTCGACAATCTCAACAAGGCCGATGGCTCCTCAGTTGCGGCACGCAAGTGGGACAAGTCAAAATCAGCCATCGCCTACCCGTTCCAACGGAAGAAGTTGACTCAGGTTCAAGATCAGCTCCTCAAGGCCACCGGAGCCCTGGGGACTGTTATTCAAGCGTTGATACTGCAAGTTCAAAATCCCAATTCAGACTCATATCCTAATCTTGATAGGCATGTTGGGGTCGGTGTCGGCGATGATATCGACGCCTTCAGACGTGCCGTCCAGGACAATCATGGGGTCACAACGGCCTTTCTAACGCGAATTGAATCCAAAATCGAAGGATCTGTTCAACAGACAGAAGCAAGGCTCACGGAAATTTCGACTGGAGTTGACCAACAAAAGGCGCTAGCATCCAGCAACCAGACGCTGATCAAGGCTACCAGCCTCATGGTCTCGGAGAAGCTGGATGCAATCGTAAGAAGCCCCAAAGAGTAATGTTTCTATTTCTAATGAAATGAGCAGGAAAAACGCCCTTCGCCTGGTCCGCAATCCCAGACTATTGGCACAGCACAGCAAAATGAAATTCCACGGTATTTGAGAAACGCCATGATCGAAAGCGAATGCATCCAAGAATCTACCCCTTCAATTTGTACCTGCCAGGGACAAAAACGCGGAACAGGCCGACAGCCACCGACGATGTACAGATTTCTGGGAGGATTGACCATCTCTCATCAGGTAGTGTCGAGGGGGGGTCATCAGCCTGGATGCCTTGCTTACAAGAAATCCACAAAGACCACCATCACCTACACTGGATTTCGGTATCTCGTCTCAAAGATTCTTCGCTTATCTTTACAGAGCGATTACGGACCCGGAGGCTATTCATTCACATACTCGCCGCGAGCATACAATGTCAGGGAAACGAGCCAAGTGTTCGACATCTTCAGCAATGGCTACCCAAGTAACCTGATAGCCCTCGCTCAGGAGCTAATTAAGAAACTACAAGTCGCTTACACTTCTGGAGAGGCCTCGCCCTTTGACGTTGACAAAGATGGTCGCAGTGTTGCCCACATGTGCATCGAGGTAAGCTCACTGATTAACAGAACTGCACACTCGAACTTGACAAGGTCCACAGTGTTGCTACATTTCGGGGATGTCTTCAAACCCCAACGAGGGGGTCGAGAACCTGGAAGGCTTGAAGACGATATTCCTTTTCCTGCAAGGGATGGGCGTTGAAATTAATGCAGGCACCAATCACGAGAGGTATGCCGCACCAGGTCGACACCCCTGGCTCTGGAAGTAACTTGAATTAGTTCAATGCTCGAATTTGTCTGCATAAATAGCCAATACGGGGCTCTGAGTCCAGTCTATGATGTGCTAGCGAACTGCGAGTCACAGTTTGATCCTGAGCTTGACCATGAGCGCGCTAGGTATCAAATCCCTATCAACACCAAGATCGATTTTCTTCAACTCTGCCATTCCCGCGCCGACTTTATGGAAGGTTTTTGGCCCTCAATCACCAAATTGTACCGAAGGGATAATGGCTGACGAGAAACAGGTTTGGGATATAGGAACCTTTTCCTGGCCGTTTCGAAAAGAGATGAAGCAAGGCTCAAGGAGCTTATTAAAAACGCCAAGTTCGCCGAGTATGTGGATGAAAAGGACTGTTTTGGGCAAAATATCCTGCATTTTTGCCTGAACTGGGAAACTGGCTTGCGACTCCTCCTTGAGCAAGAGGCAACGCACCACCTGGTGGGCCAGCCCGATGCAAATGGAATGACACCCTTGGCAGATGCGCTGGCACTTACCGAGTATACATGTCACGCGCCCTGCGGGGCGGAACTGGGCTCTGACTGCGATTGCTCTACTTCCGTCAAACTGCTCCTCGAGACAGACTGCCCTGTGGAAGTTGGCTTGCTTGATCACCCGTATACAGGCAGAGCTTCGCCAAAAACTACGATAGTTCTACTAGAGCATCTCAAGCAGAGGCGGGAGCGGTTACAGAGGCTGGCACGGCAACACATCCCTGAAGCAGAGCTGCGAGATCTTGGAGTCTCGCGAGGCCAACTGCCTGATATCACTGCCCCTGCCATATGGGAGAAGCTCCAGTCGCTTCACCAGAGCGGGCTCGTGAAGGTACTCCACAGAGGTCTGAATCCTTGGGGTGGTGGAAGCGGGTGGGCCGGTCAGTCCCGACAAGGCATCTTCCATCTTCTGCGACACCCTAGGTATGCCGAGGTCGCGTTCAATCTCGGATTCAAGGGTATAGATACACCCGATAAAGACGGCGCAACACCAATCATGTTTTCAAGGCTTTCAAACCCATATCGCTCCATCGCGCCAGTATCTCGATTACTATACGCCAACTGGCTTATCAAGAAAGGTGCCAGACTTGATCATTGTGCTTATTCCTTGGGGGTATCTGCCGCTCACGACCTGGCTCGCGTTTTTGGAGAGTGGGTTCGTTTCACATTCTTCCACATGTGGCGGCACGTTGAACTGTCAACAAAGCTTATTCCAGTGCTCTCGGCTTTGGTTTACAACACTGCACAGTCTCGCCTTCCTTGTCCCTGCGCTACTGAGGAGCTATCACGGCCTCTGCACCACATTGTGGTCTCGTCGCTGAGTGATATAAGCGAACGTGAACGACTTCTGCTAGGCGAGCAGCCCAAGCTCATCGCACGCCGCACAATCACCCTGGCTGTAAACCTCGTTGATCTTCTCCGCGATGTCGCCAGGGGTGTGGATGTAACTTACCTAGCGAAATCAATCATCCGTGTTCTAACCATGGGGGTCCTGGGCATCAGGCACTTGCCACTGTGTCACAAGTGCTCTAAATACCCTGAAGAGATGGTCCAGAAGGTGAAGGAGGAAGAGAAATGGGATGACATGCTTGACGAGGACAGACTCTTGATCGAAAAGCTTGATGAGCTGACTCAAGGGTTTGAGCAAGAATTCTCGAACCAGAACCTCTCTATTGAAGACTTCTTGCGGCTTCATTGGCTCCCCAGGATCCGTCAAGTCCAGAGGGAGCACAAAAAAGCACTGGATGAAAGCCAGAGACAGCAGCATCGCCAACTTGATGTGGTTTTGGATGGTGACTGTGAGCTGGATGTGGATTACGACTGCGATTGGAGCCCAGTTATTCGGAATGTTGTTTTTAGATGGAATGATAATGGAGATGAGGATTCTGAAGATGAGGATGCCGGGGGAGATATCCGGGATAGGGAAGCTAGTGAGTGAGAATGAGCCGGCCGAAATAAAGGTGAACATATGCAATGGAAATATTGGGCACTTGAGCAGATTTCAGTGAAGGATCTCATTATTCTAGTGTTTCAATTCGAGTGCAAGTTTTATAACCACACTAGGCCCGAGTAGCCTCCAATTATCCTATGATCCTCACTGATGCCTCAACAGCTATAAATTTGGAATCATAGAAAAGATGGTATTGTATATCATCTGAGATAACTTACGGTACTCACTCTAACAGCACTCACAGCTAGTATTGCTCAGCCACGTCTGTTCCAAGCTGACCCTGATTCCCCCAACGTCTTGAGCTTGTGACAATTGCCTGACCGGGTTCTCGGAAAAGCCGGTGAGGCTGACTTGAGCTGAGCCACATACAATAAGCAGACGTCAAGAGATTCTGCCCCGGGAGCTCGGATCACGGAATGTCAGACTTGGGATCGGCGGATTTTCCATTGGCCCACGCGTAAGTAATATCGGATCTCGGCTGATGCTGTCATCATGATGTATGTGGGTACTCCAAGATGGCTCGACGAATTGGCGTGTATAGAGACCCAGGGGGGACCCTTGGATTGGCTTACGCGTATTTGTTGACATTTGATTCTCGGAGCCGGGGACGATTTATGAGACACTAACTCTGCTTCGATCTAACTTTCGGTCCTTAACTGGAAGGGTCCTTTTTCAAGGGAGGGTCTGGTCCACAGAGTTGCGATAGATATATGAGGGAGCCGACCAAACTCCAACAAAGACATTTCACCAACTTTTTTCTTTTCACCCTTCTTTACAATCGTTTGGCACGTTTCTAATACATATCTCTTTGCGGCATCATCACACCACCTGCTTCATCGTATCATCCCACTGGGCTTCACCGTCATGGCCTGGCTGTGGTCCGTCTCGGCGGTCTTCGCCCTGCACATCCTCCGTCTTGAGGCGGCGACCCTCGGTCATGAACCTCGTTATGCGGGTTCTACGGATTTGCAGATTCGGGCCCTTCCCGACTCTCCCAGCGGCGGCTACTCTCCAGAGGTTGTCGACTGTCCTCGCACACGACCTGCCATTCGCACAGCCGATGGCTTATCGGATGAGGAAGTCTCGTGGATCTCTGTTCGCAGGAACAACACCTTTGACCCTCTGCGTAAGCTCCTTGAGAATGCCGCCATCCCCAACTTCAACGCAGGTTCCTACCTCGACAGGGTCCGCGACAACGCCACGGCCGTCCCCAACATCGGCATCGCCATCTCTGGCGGAGGCTATCGCGCCCTCATGAACGGCGCCGGGTTCCTGTCGGCTGCCGACTCGCGTAACGGACACGACAGCGCCGTCAGCGGGCTTTTGCAGGCGTCGACTTACCTTGCCGGGCTATCCGGTGGTGGGTGGCTCGTGGGGTCCATGTTTGCCAACAACTTCTCCACCATCCCCGATCTGCAGAAAGGCGATGAGGACTCTTCCGTCTGGCGATTTGACCGGTCCATCTTTAAAGGACCAAAGGAGAGCGGTATCGGTGCTTTGAACACGGTTGATTACTGGTCCGAGATTGCGACCGACGTTGGCAACAAGAGTGAAGGCTGGGACACCTCCATCACCGACTACTGGGGCCGTGCCCTGTCGTATCAGCTCATCAATGCTAATCAAGGTGGTCCCGCGTATACGTTTTCGTCGATCCAGGATACTTCCGCCTTCAAGGATGCCGACACGCCTTTCCCGATTCTCGTCGCCGACGGACGGGCTCCTGGAGACTTCATTGTATCCTTGAACGCCACCGTCTTCGAGTTTAACCCCTACGAGCTTGGCACCTGGGATCCTACCACTTACGGGTTTGCTCCGCTACGTTGGCTGGCGTCCAACTTCACCAACGGCACCATTCCTCGCAATGGCAAGTGTGTCCGCGGTTTTGACCAGCTTGGCTTTGTCATGGGCACTTCTTCGTCTCTCTTCAACCAGTTTCTACTGCAAAACGTTACTGCCGTTGGCGAGGACTCTGGCATCCCATCCTTCATCACAGATGCTCTCGAGAATATCCTCAAGGGCCTTAGCGACGATGAGAACGACATTGCCCAGTACGCACCTAACCCGTTCCTGGGCTGGAACCCCGACGCGAACCCCAACCACGAGGATTTCCAACTCTCGCTGGTGGATGGTGGTGAGGATCTGCAGAATATTCCCCTGCACCCGTTGATCCAGCCCATCCGTGGTGTGGACGTCATCTTTGCCGTCGACTCGTCTGCTGATACTAACAACAGCTGGCCCAACGGCACTGCTCTGCGAGCTTCCTATGATCGTTCTCTGGAGGATATCGGCAACGGTACTTTGTTCCCTCCTGTGCCTTCTGCCGAGACTTTCATCAATAACGGCCTTAACCGACGTCCTACCATGTTTGGCTGCGACGCCAGCAACTTTACACTCTCCAGGGGACAGGTTGTGCCACCCTTGGTTGTCTACGTGCCGAATGCGCCCTACACGGCCTCGAGCAATGTCTCGACATTCAAGCCATCGTACACCATCGAGCAGCGCGACCAAATCATCACAAATGGCTTCAACTCGGCCACCCAAGGCAACGGCACCGTCAACGACGACTGGCCTGTGTGCGTCGCCTGCGCCATCATGAGCCGTAGCTGGTGGAAGGCCGGAGAGACCGTCCCTGACGCGTGCCGCACTTGCTTTGACAAGTACTGCTGGGACGGCAAGAGTAACAATACCCGCGTCAACGACTATGAGCCTAGCTTCATCATCAAGAATGAGACTGAGGATAGTAATGGTGCCACCCCGCTTGGAAATAACTTTGCGCTTGCCGTTGGGGTTGCCTTGGCTGTTGTGTTCTTTGGATACTAAGACCTGACGTAGTGGAGAAGCTGGCCTTGGGTAGTTGGATAGGATGGAAGATTGCGTGAACGAGTTTCTTGTTTTATCGCTCAAGACTGAACTTGTCTTTGTTGGCCTTCTGATCTCATGTGCGGCGAATTAGCCCGTGCTTCTTAGCCAGTATTTGCCCTGGCATGGTTTGAATGGAAAGTTGGCTGGATAAATTATTGTTGATCAAAGAGCCTTTCATCTCAGAGATGGGGTGGCGCACCCACTGCTGCACGAGGCCTCATTCTTCCGGATCAGACGTCGTATTATTATTTTACTGTACGTATTGAAGAATTATTGCAGAACATTATACGTTTAAGCGTTTATAAACTCAGACTACGTAGTCCAACTGCTCAGGAGTGCCTCGACATTATCGTTGGTCACATGGTGGACGATAGTGAAGGATAGTGGATGATGGGAGGGGTGGAATGGGCCAGCCAAGGTGTTCTATCACTTACAAAGAATGCTCGTTACCTGGAAATTTCACACAAAGGTTCTCCAACACCCTCACCACAGATGAACAAGGCTCAAAGGCAGCTAGCTCTACTGCAATCCATCTCTTGGCTGCGACTGGAAGCCTTTTCAAAACGGCCAGAGTGGTCTTCCTAGAGGATCTGGATTTACGGGCCGGGTATGACGCCAATAAATGGGCGAGCCATGCCTGATAGCGGCCTGCCGAGCAGAAAATTGCCGCAGTCGAAGAGGCAGAAGTCGGCTTCCAGAGTCCTTCCCACACTACCTTGTAGCCTTTGGCGACGGGTAGGCCGAGCTAGGTGCCTTTGATGCAAGCCACGTACTAACCTGGGACTTGTTGAAAGACTCCGAAAAGACGGCTTGGCCCATCAAAGCTTTGATCGCGTACAGGACATGTGCTAAAAGTCCCCGAAATATCTTCTTCTAATAACTTCCATCTCGAGTTCAAAAGGCAGTGGCGTGAGAAACTTGTCAACTTCCTCCTGCCAGAATTGATTCTGCGGGTTAACATGCCAAGCTGAGGTGTACTCCCAGTACGGTGGCATCCAAGCCGCCGTTTCCCAATCTATGATACCAACAACATGGTCGCCGCGAGCCATAATGTTGGTGCTGCTCAGGTCGCCGTGAGTAAGGACTGATGCCTCCCAGTTCTGGTCTTGAAAAGTGATGAGATCTCCGAGACCCGGCGGTGTCTGACCGTCCGCCAAGTGCTTTAGTTCGATGCCGTTCCGTAGCTCTCGGTGAAAGTCGGGAATGGTTTGGAATGGTCCCCAGAATGAGTTTTTGGGAAGCCGCGGGTCGTAAATAGGTCCGCCGGTGACATTAGAAACCTTGGTGCCTTTATCGGATGGAACATGGCGGAGTTGTTGAAGCATTGTGTGAAGTTGACCTAGTATCCGGGCCTTGGCTTCCGGCGAGCGTTGGTACCACCCAACTGACAGATTCTGACCGCGTATCCTCTCCATGAGAATGTACACGCGGTTCTTGTGCTCAAAGGCGCAGTAGACCCTCGGAACTGGGATGGATGTGTGCTCGGATACGAACTCCATCGCTTGCGCCTCGGCGAGAGTAGTCAAGCCGGTGGATTTGATGCAGTATTTCCCAAAGAAGAGGATGTGGCCAGAAGTCTTGAGCCAGCGCCTAACATATCGGTTTGCCATGAATTTGAAGATGAGCAAAACGAGCCACGGTGGGATGGACCCGCCGCTGGTGGATTTTAGTCGCTGCATGGTTGAATTGGGCATGGTTGAATTGGTGATGTAAAGAAGGGGGTGTGTCGAAATGAGCAGTTGGATAAGGTGACCTGTCACGTGGAAGCAAGTGGGGCTGCACCCTTTAACTTCCATTCCAACAGTGGAGCCTTCTCGCTTTAGACTTGACTACCTACTCAAAGACACTAACCAGATTCGAGTAACGGTGCCATTAAGCTCGGTTGGTCCTGAGGTAGTTGGATAGGGTGGAAGATTATGTGAGCGTGTTTTTATATCATCTTAAAAAAAAACGGGCTGGTTTTGGTTGCCTCTCCCTCTCTTATGTAGTGCTTCAAATCGAAACTAGTAGCCCGAGTTGATGTCTGCCTTTGCGTGGTCAAGCGTCAGAGCCTGACAAGATTTCCTGGCCAATGGAGGGCATTCTCGATGCGTAGGTAGAAGACCCCATAGGGCATCTACCAAGTTTAAATCTGCTCTAATCGTTAACCTGTCCACGTAGTGCCTCACCTGTGCGCAGAGTCGGTACAAGTTAACGGCTTGTATAGACGTGTTTTGTCCTCCTATAAGATTTTACTGACTCAGGGCCAATATAATGCAATACAATACACTTGCATGCAAAAGTAGGAAGGATCTAGAATAGGAGTTGGTCAATCGTGAGTTCTCCCCCTGGAAACCGGGTGTCAAGTGAAGTACCCAAGAGAAACCAAGTTTTGATGCATCAATCCATTCAACCCCGATGCCATGCGGCATTGTCAGCTCGAGTACATCTCAAGAGGCCTCTTCTGTACTGAGTCTAGTTATGCACTACAACTATACGCCATTATGCATACGTACATAGCTCTGTCTCATAAACGCCTCGGTGGATCACTAACGAAATGAACGGCGGCCTCTTGACTCCACCGTCTCCTCCCCTTCCCCTCTCCTCAATCGTATCAAATACGAAAATGTTGTGCCAAGAGTGCAAGGCCGTGTTCAAGCAGCCCATGTTCCTGGAGGAGTCGGGCCAGCTGGAATTCCGGGTTGCTACCTTCCAATACGATATTTCGCTGTCTGAATTTGAAGCGAAGGCTACGCGCTGCTACAGTTGCCGGGGCATACTCCGGCGGTTCAACGAACAGAGTGACCTTCAGCTGCAAGAGGACTCAGCCCTGCAGATCCGTTACACCCATGGGCTACGGACTAACCATGCAAGAGACGTCCCTTGGTTTCGGGCCTCGGCCGAGTTCGATGGCTTGTCACTTGGAGGGCCTGAGGTTATGCATTTTGAAGAGGCCGAAGATGAAGGTGTGTGAAATTTGTCCAATATGGATGTTCGCGAACTGACCGTTGCTCTCTAGACACGCCTAATCTAATGAGCCCGAGTACTGGTTCAACAGAGAGTTTGGACTTTATCAGAGGGTGTCTGAAGACATGCCGCACTCATCATCAGTCTTGTCCTTCCACGAGCTCCCGTGCTGCTTGGCTTCCTACCCGGCTCATCCAGGTTGAACAAGACAGTCTGAGACTTGTCGACTCTGCCGAAACGACCATCTCTGGCCCATATGTGTCTCTCAGTCACTGTTGGGGCGGTGCCGAGATTCTGAAGCTCACCACTGAGAACATCAATGTCCTGAAAGACGATATTCCCTTCCCTGAACTGCCACAGACATTTCAAGATGCGATCCAAGTAGTCAGAAGCCTCGGCATCGGGTATATCTGGATTGATTCTCTCTGCATCATCCAGAATTCGGACAAGGATTGGCAGAAGGAAGCAGGCACCATGTTGCAGGTATACAAGCATGCCTTGTTGAACATCGCAGCAACCGCCTCCGAAAACAGCTTCGGGGGCTTATTCAAGGAGAGGGATCCCCTGGTCGAGCAGTCAGAGGTGGTCTATATCGATAACGAGGTCCTCAAAGGTCGATTTCACATTGTGGACCAGGGATATTTCGCCCAAGCCATCGACGACGCTCCGCTCAACCTGCGATCGTGGGTTTCCCAGGAGCGCATGTTGTCGCCGCGCATCGCGCATTTTGCATCCGACCAAGTCATTTGGGACTGTGCTGAACTCACCGCATGCGAGTCACTTCCTCGTGGTACAAAAGCCTGGTCTGAACCTTGGGCAAGGTCGAGAACGTTTGGGTGCAAGCAGGGCTCGTACTTGCTGGCGCCAGCAAAAACGGTCGATGAAGGCTTGGGCCAGTGGGGGACTATCGTCAACACGTACTCAGCTTGTGGCTTGACGGTGCTTGGAGACAAGCTGATTGCCATCTCGGGCGTGGCTAACCATTTACGAGATGAGCTCAAGATGGAGTACTGTGTCGGCTTGTGGAGGCCAAAGATGGAGATACAACTTGCGTGGGTTGTGAATAGTCTGCAGGACGACCGACCGCCGCGGAACGATCTTGCCCCATCTTGGTCTTGGGCATCGATAAACGGAGCGGTGGATCTACAGCAAGTCAATATTTATGAAGGGTACGATGTCAAGCCAATGTGTTCCATCACTGAGGTCAGTCTTCGTCAAGAGACTGATGAGCACCGTGGAGAGAAGGTCGTCGGGCATCTTCGCATGCGCTGCGTCCTAAACCCCATAACACTCGAAGTTGACGCGCAGCACTACCGTTTGCGGGGAAAGGGAATGATGGAGCATGGCAGGGCTGCTCTTGTTGACTCGCCTGACGTTGTCGGCGCTGAGCGACTCTTTTTCGTGCCTCTGTTTGACGTTCAGGCGCCAATGTCCTTGGAAGACAAGTGGAAGGTCAGTTCGGAGATTAGAGGGATTATTGTTCAAGGTGTCATCGGACGGCCGGGAGTGTATACGCGGTGTGGGCATGCTTTCATCAGCGGTGGTGTTCGCAACGACACCAGACGGTTTGACGCGACGTACGACGCACTCAAGTCACCGGAGGGAAAGGCTGAGCTACCGTGTGAAGAGTACGATGCGGCTTCTGGTCATCTCATCAGACTGGTGTGATTCAGAGAAGGTGACGCGAGGGAGTGTTTGCCTATGTGCTGTGAGGCTGAAAGGATGTCACGTGTAGCATCTACTCATCTCTTGCTTTGGTACCACATGGAGTGAAACACTGTCCATCTTCTTTGTTCAACATCACCTCCAATGATCACTAAATGATTCGTACATGCCCTTCCTCTTTTAATTGTTAGCTAAGCCATTTTTGGCTGGCAAAACAAACGCGTGCGACCACGTTCGTGTGCAACATGCGCTTACCCAATGTTAAGATGACTGCTTCCCCTCCTTTCTTTATTCAGACATCTTCTTTGCTCAGCACACTCAGACATCGCAACCAATTTCCCCTCCATCTCTCATCACCTCTCAAAACGCATCGTTTCATCAAATACGAAGACATCATGGGTTACAACGGGTCCCAGTCTCTGCAGGACACCCTCAGAAACGTCGCCCAGGAGACACTGGGCCTACTGCCGAATCTCTTAGGCCAGCTCCAAGCCACAGCCGCCGCCCATACCGCGCGCAAGTACTCCCTCGAGAGTCTTCATCGCCTGGATCCGAATTACTGTCCTTCATATCCTCAGCCGGCTACCATTAGAGTTATCAACGAGGATACCCTCAACGCCGCTATCCGTCTGTCGCAGTCCCTCAGCGCAGGTCCTCCCGATCCTCGCATGGTCAGTCCGCATGTGGCCATCCTCAACTTTGCAAATCGCTACAAACCCTGTGGTGGATTTCTCAATGGTCGCATGGCTCAGGAGGAAGCGCTATGCTACCGCAGTTCCCTGGCTCTGAGCCTGGACGGAAAACACTACCCACTCTCTGGACAAGAGGCTCTCTATAGCCCGTATGTACTCATCTTTCGTCATGACATGGCCCACGGGCATCGCATCATGAGGGAGGTCCCTCCCAGAAACCTTCCCGTCGTCAGCGCCGTGACCATCGCGGCGCTCTATCGTCCCAAGATCCACACTTTCAAGCTGAGGGGCGGTATCGAACAGCCAGTCTTTGAAAAGGACGAGGACCGCAACATCACCAAGAACAAGATGAGACTGGCCCTCCGGACCGCAGCCCGCCACGGTCATCGCTCACTCGTTCTTGGGGCGTTTGGGTGTGGCGTGTACGAAAACCCTCCCGAGGACGTTGCCCATTGCTGGTTGGAGGTGCTCCGTGAGAAGGAGTTCCATGGGAACTGGTGGCGTGAGGTCTGGTTTGCTGTCTTTGACCCGAAGAATGAGGGTAACTACGAGATCTTTCAGAAGGTCCTAGCTGGCAAGAGAGTTTGATAGGCCTGGTTTTTCTTGACAGATGTTTTTTGATTGGTAAATCTTTTGACAGAGCTAAAGGCGATTAATGGCCATAATGGAACAAAGGTAGCCATTGGCCATCATCTAAATCAAGATAATTTCGGCATCTGAGAATACACAATAGAGTACCCAGACTGCCCTGGGTTGCTTCTAAAGAGCCTACAAGCTATGCTTTGATCTTGAAACGTGACCAACCTAGTCGACACGACTCAGTACCATAGGACATAGTTTGTGACGGCAGAGGGGTGTGAATTGCTGCCCCATTATAAATGGCAGTTGCACTTCTCAGAAGTGTCTCAGTATTAGCACTGAACAAGAGCATAGGCTGTCATTAGTGAATACCATTCTCCGGCGTGAGGAAGCGCTCTGATTCCGAGATTGTCGAATCACGGGGACAATATTATGCTGCAAACTCTGTTGTTTGCTCCTGTCGTCGGAACTCGTGACAGTTATAGTCATTACATTCGTCATATCTGCTACCCGTCTTTCGTGTACTTAAGGAGCTGAACTGCCAACCTTTGCAATGGTCTCCCACTCAGCGCAGAGTCCTAGCACCGTGACGCCGCATGGGGATGCGCAATCCCCTTGCAAATGGCCTTGAATCAAGACTCTGCTATTACTATATATATGTGGTCCAATCCTGCTCCCAATGGCCTCTGTCCCTTTCATCCAAGCATCCAAGCCGCTCTCAGTGCCTGGCTACGCCCTCACCCAGAGCTGAGAACCGGTTTGGGAAGTCGTTACTTTGTCATTTGGATACTCCCCTTGCTTTAACCGAAAGTTCCCATTTTTTGCGGTCAAGATGGCACCAGTGAGTTCCAGCTACCAATCACTTTTGCAGGTGCTGAATGTTTCGTGCTTAGGAGCTATTCCGCTTGAACGAGACCAGCCACTTGTACCGAGATAGTAAGCCCGACTCTCGCTTAATGGAGCCTGAATATGAAGAGACCTAACTATGATCTATCAGTCCGCGAAGCCTTTTACGATGGATGGCGACACCCTGGCAAATGGGCAACCGTGAGAGCTATATACCACGTCACCGAGTCCGGATTGAATCAGTCGTACCGAGGCCGACGATTCAATGAGTACTGTACCCGGGGAGGAGGCAGATACAAGCTTCGCTATCACGGAACCCGTCGGGCCTGCCTTGTAGGAGAAAGGGGGCATGTCTTGAGGCCCTGTGACAATAGCGAGTGCGGACTATGCGGTATTCTCAAGCACTCTTTCAGGATCCCGAGAACGTGTAAGTACAAAGCCAGAGAGGTTTAAGAATGTTAGGTTAACCATTTCTTTAGGTAGGGGGTCTATGTTTGGAAACGGTATCTACTCGACGACTGTTTCTTCAAGTAAGTTCCTCCTCGGCTCATAAAGAGCTTGTTCTGATGATACTTTAGAGGCGGATATGTTTGCCGAAAACCACCACATCCACTCCACACTCCACGCGGTACTCATATGCCGAGTAGTCAGCAACCGACCTCAATACCTGCGGCGCCCGGACAACTGTCGCACCCGACCTGATCCGGGGTTTGACAGCGTATGTGGCAGGTTGAGAATCGTTGGAATGAAGACTACTGACTCGTTAATGCTAGGTTGAGGCTGTTCTCCTTCCAGGTGGCGGCCGCGTGAGGTATCCGGAGACCATCGTCTATCGTGAAGACGCTATTGTTCCGGTTGCGGTGGTCATGTACACCAGGCAAGGATGGTTGCCTTGAGGAATGGTCTCTGGGAATGGGGGTTTTCTTTTGATCGTCATGATGATTTGAGGACTCATTTACGTGTCTTTTTAAGCAACATGCTAGCTAAGGGATATTAAGGATAAGCAAGGCGTTCGTAATTAGTTATGGTACCAAGGTTTCTACATTTAACACGAAACTATTTGCCGGAATTGATCGGCGGATTATCCATATTGAACCTAAGCACTTGGAGAGTGAACAACGAAGTCGAACATGGGGCCTTCGGGTCCATTTTGGTACTTTTGCACCTCTTTTATTATCATTTATATTCTGTCGCTTTCACTCAACCAACACACTTCTTCTTCAGTATCACCACACGTCTTGGTATAGAATACCCTGCACTCTCAACCCACTTTTAGGTTGCACAGCTAAGTCCAAGGTCAGCCGCACGGCGCTAAATGCGCATTTTCTGTCTTGGCCACAGCCTGCTTCTTCAGAGAACCAGTCAGGAGTGCCATGGTCCGCAGGAGGGCATCCACCCCCTATCTTCCCCCGCTAAATCCCTCAGGACGCCGAGAAACGAGGCTCTGCTGTGGAGGCATGGAAGCGTTGATGGAACAATTTGTGTGAGACCTGTTGTGCAACAATTGCTTTATTCACGTAGGAAGAGTACTAAAAAGCCTGATATTTTGAATCCGCCTTACCGCACCTAGTAGAATCCCCTGAAACAATGGCGGCGGCGACAGAGAGCAAATGGGCATCTTTTGAACTGCTGCCTGAATTCAATGTGGCATCCTTTTCAACACCCCAGCGTGCCCAGTCACTCGCAACCCTGCCACCGTTTGGTTGGCTTGGCGCTGTGGCGTCAGCTCTCGGTTCTGAAGACCATGCCTCGGCCAATTGAAGACTGCAAAACATGATGGCTGTGCTGGCACTGCTGGTGGCTTCCCCTGATAGACGATTGATTTATCCATCAGCTGCTCTTTAACCCCGAACTCCAATCTTTAGCTCCTTATCATGCTGGTCATCACTTCTCCCCATCCTCATCAAGACAAACTACACCATGCTTCGATACAATGGCAGCTCAGACCTGCCCAAATCAGAGTCAGATGCCAAAAAGCACATCGCCAAGATTCGGAAGGCCAGGGATAAGGATAAGAAGTCGGGAATCGCGGGGATGATGGACAATGCCATCGGCATGTGAGTCGGGCCTGAAGTTGCGCTGCATACCTTCATAACCAACGCTCACTAGTTTATCAGATGACCTGTATCAAAAGCCTTCGCACTTCATCCTAGAGTTCCTCCAGAACGCTGACGACGGCAACTACGACGCGCCTGAGCCAACTCTGGTCATCACATTAAAGGACAACACTGTTCGCTTCGACGCAAACGAGGTCGGATTCACGCGTACCAACGTTGATTCTCTGTGCAGCTTGGGATCGAGTTCCAAAGTCCACTCGGACCAAGCGACTGGCCACAAGGGCATTGGGTTCAAGTCGGTATTCAAGGTCGCCGACAAGGTGTGGATCAAGTCAGGTCACTACTCTTTCAAGTTCGATGCTAGAGAACGCTTAGGAACCGTGGACCCCATCTGGACCAGCTTTCCAGATGAAGAGCGAGAAGGATACACGTCGATCCGTCTCCGGTTCCTCCCTAAACTGGACATCTCAGCATTAGCAGACGAGCTCTTGAGACTCGACGCACAGCTGTTACTATTCCTTCGAAAGATCGAATGCATAGAAATCCACGTCATTCCGAACGACGGCCGGAGGGCTCAGCCTCCCAGAGTGCTGAGACGACGTGCTGATTCTAGAATCCCGGACGGCTTGCAGCAATTCACGTTGATATCTACCTATACATCATCTTTCCTGGTTTCAAGTCATCGCGTCACCAATCTTGGGCAAGACCACAGACGAAAGGGTCGGAAAGACTCGGATATCCTTCTTGCGTTTCCAGAAATGTTGTCTAGACATCCACCTACGACGACTCAAAACGTTTATTCCTTCTTACCCATTCGCAACTACGGCCTCAAGGTAGGTCATTTACCTGCATGGCTTGATAGGACATGGATATCTAACTTGAGACACATTGTAGTTCATCATCCAGGCCGACTTTCTCCTCACTGCTAGTCGAGAGGATATCGACAACTCATCTGATTGGAATCTTAAACTTCGGGATGAGCTCCCACATGCCCTTCTCACAACCATCAAGCGGTTCAATTCGCGTCGTCTGTACGACGCATGGCTCCCCTACCTCATCTTCGACTACAATCAACCAGGCTTCTTTGAGGACCTTGGACGAGATGTTCTCAAGTTGTTATCGAGGCAGCCCATCTTGAAGTCAATAACTGGCGATCTGAAATCTCCGTCAGAGCTGACGCGCATCCCGGTGTCTTTGGCAGATAAGGATGGCAGTTCCATGATTCCTCGCGCCTTCTGTCCTTACACGTTGGTTTCGCCTGAATTGACATCCCGGTTTCCAGGCGCCCTCGATGGTCTTGGTGTCAAGACCCTGTCTGATGACGAATTCATCAACCAAATCTCGTACTTTATCCCCAGGTTTCCGGAGATCTTTCACTCCCAGTCTTCAGAATGGTACTCGAAACTGGCGTCTATTCTCCTCCGCCTCACCAGGTCGTCGCAGCACAGAGCCAAGATAGCCGACTTGCCTATTGTTCTCCTACAGGACGGCAGATGGGTTTCCCCTGATGCTGGTAAACTTCTTTTGCCTCTGAGATCGAGCGTTGGACCAGTTCCAAAGGGCATTCCCGCCATGGAAGTCCACCGTGTCGTAGCTGACGATCCCTCCCGTCTTCGACTAATCCAGGAATTCGGAGCGAGAGAGTCTGGGCTTAAGATGGTCTGCGACATCATCACCAAGACCCACGAGGATCTGACATTTGCCTCACAAGATGTTGACATAGACGAACTTGTTTCCCACATTGTCTTCTTGTATCGTGCCCAATGGCTTCGGACCTCGGTCTCTACAAAGATCTGGTTTGTCGCGGAAGATGGCAGCCGTGATCGAGGCAATCGCATGTACGTCGACTCAAACTTGGAGTACTCTGCGGGCGTCGTATTTTCCGGAGCCCACAGATCCAAGTTCCGTTTCTTGCACGACAAGTATGAGATTGCTTTCTCTAGAGTTCGAAGCAACGAGAATCCGACGCCTTGGAAGAAATGGATCCGCGAGAACTTTGGTGTTGCACATCTTCCCCGCTTGGTATCGACACTCTCTGGAGATAAGGCGAGCTTCATATTGTCGAGGGACTTTCGCTACCTGATGGATCACCAATCTTCCAAAATAGTCTTGAGTGTTCTGAAACACAATTGGAACCACTACTCTCGTTGGATTCAGGAGACGCCCACTGATGCGACTGAGAAGGACAAGAAGCGATCAAAAGAAAAGCTGCGCTCAGAGTTGTCCTCTTGGCGCGTTCATTGCCGCGGTGGTCCTTTTGTTCCGCTGAGAAGGGCATGCCTCCCACGCAAGAACGTTCTTGTCGGACTAGGCTTATGGGGACACGCATCTGGTATGCAGAGTCATGCTCAAGGATATCCCCTTCTCGACATCTCAGATCCAGAAGACAATGGCTGGGACTTGTTGCAGAATTTCGACGTCGTTGTGGAATTGAAGCCAATACACTTCATCGATCGCCTGATGGACCTCCAACGAAACGACACCACGCGGGCTGCTGTCTCTGCATTGTATGATCAGATAGTTGCTTGTGCAGAGGATAGTCAACTCGGGACCATCAGGTACAGTATCTACAGACGAGTTTCTCATGACAGTCGCTGACATATAAGTAGGAGATCATTTGAAGAGAGCAACCTCATCTTTATCCCACCAACGGAAGATCGCCCTGGCCGGTGGGTTGGCTTGGATGAATGCACCTGGGAGGGCTTCGTCTGTCTTCAAAAGATCCCCGACCTGAAGAGACATTACCCTTCTCGCCAGCACGAAACCCTCTTCCGAAAGTATCTCAACATCCCTGTCGCCAACCTCAAGACGCTCGTATCCGAAGTTCAACAAATCACGGCTTCCGACTCGCTGAGTTACATCCGCGACCTCCTCGTCACGACCAGCAGACGTATGGACGCCGCCACCATGTCCGAGTTCACCGATGCAGCTACTGTCAAGCAATTGGGCGGTCGCAAAATCTGGCCCATTACGAAATCAGGCTCTAGCGATGGCTTTGAGAGTCTCATGGCCAACGACGATGTGTGGTATATTCCCGACCACGGCCACCTACGCGAGACCTTTTCTGGGAAACTGCCTTTCTTGGCATTTGATACCGCTACACTTGCCCAGCTTGATCACTTGCTGAGGCCATTTGGTCTTGATAGACGAATCATCTCAAAGGCGGCAACTTCAAAGACGAGTACCATGGGAGAAGCGCCGTGCATAGTCGAATACACCAAGGCGCTCACAGCTAAAGCAGAGTACATAGCAAGGTAAGTAGCCTCCCCTCTTATCAAGTACTTTGACTGATCTTTTGATGCAATAGGCTTGTCCCCTTGAACCATGCAGACAGAAGTACCATCTTGCGCCGTCTTGGTACGATATGTGTCTACCAACCGCAGAAGGTATCAGTGCAATGGGTTGTTGTCACTCAAGTTGGAGATGTTGTATACGGCCATGAAGAATCCGGAAGAGTATCAGTTGCGACTAAGGAAGACGGACTAGACATCTATCTCGTCTCTGAAGACTGCAACATCTACTGCCCTCCGTTGGAGCTGACGGAAGAGCTAGCGGCCTGTTGTGGCATCACTAATCCTGAGCACGTCCAGCTCCTGACACACATTCTGGTGCAGCAGGATGACAAGCGGATCTCCAGTGACCTCGAGAGGAAAGGTATACCTAATAATCTGGAGGGATTTGACAACACAAATGCGAAGCTTCCGGAACCGTCGTCCGAGGATGTCAAGATCTCAAGTAGATTTGACGATCATCTAGACAATCTGAACCTACAAGGTAAGAACTCGGGAACAAACGGCAGACTTTCATTTATGCACAGCTTGGCTGACGATCATTTCGATAGTTCAAACACTAAGAAGCAGCTACATCGAGCGAACCCCCTCTCCGGGCTCATATGTCGCGAGGACTGCAAAATGGGACGAGGTTCAGAAGCGCTACAGGCTCGTGACCGTTGGACCTAGGAATAGGTCTATCAAATACGGAGTCACGGCATTGTCGGTACCAGAGTCGTTTGCATCCGGCGCTCATAGCGAGAAGGAAGACAACTTTGCCGGCCAGCTCTACGTAAGTCAAGCGGAGGTCGTGCTTTGCATCCTCGTCTCACAACACTTTTAGGTTTCAAGCTTCCTGCAAGAAGTCATCGGCGACGGGTACAAGCCCAGTATTCATTGGACAAGTCCTCTTCGAAGCATGGCAGGCCATTGTCCGTTCCAGGACGGCGCTTCGGACACGTCAACCTTTACAGTCCAGGACTCGTTGGGGCGGTTCAAGGAGTTTTTAGCACAACAGGGGCTCCAGGCTGTTGAGTCCTTGGCCGACTCTGTGACCTTTCACATCGAAACCCTCGTTTCTAATGAATCCCTATACTCTGGCTTTACACTCAATACGCATCAGGCGAGAAAGGTGAGTTCACTCCCTGGAGAAAATCTTCACTCCGTTGACCGGTAATTCTAGGCTGAAAGACTATCCTTGACCCGGCCCGCCAACATCCCGTTGACTGAAGCGTTCATCCTGGCTGTCGTATGTAATCTTCACGACGAGCCTCGAGTTGCCTTTTTCGATGACCCGTGGCGGCACTATCATGACGGATCTCTCTCGCTGGAAGCACCCAGCGGCTACTGGGCTCGTTTCAACGAAACCGCGCGCCCTCTTCACGTCCGAGGCGCTGCAAACGTTCAGTCTGTGTCGTCAGAGGACTCCGGTTGCTACGGGTACCGAGGCCTACGCCCAGGGGAGATTCGACTGTTCAAGCTCTCCCCTGGAACGGACGATGAACCGCTGAAAGGCACTGTCCACCACGTGCTGGCTGATTCTGACGAGGAATATCAAGCTCTCTCATACGTCTGGGGTAATATCAGCTCATCTTTGGCGCCACATTCTATCGAGACTCCTGAAGGGACACTGCGAATTAGCTTTTCTCTTCATTCCGCGTTACGGGCAATCAGAGACCAGAAGGTCGATACGATGCTATGGATTGATGCCATCTGCATTAACCAGGAGAGTGTTACGGAAAAGGCCATACAAATCCGCCTCCTGAGCACCATCTTTCAGTCGGCCACGCAGGTCGTGGCTTGGCTTGGTCCAGAGGACCAGAGTCAGAACGGCGACATAGTGATCGATAATCTCAAGAGCATCGCTGAGTTCTCCCGTAGGTCGGAATCGACGTACTGGCCTGACTTTTTGGAAAACATCAAGTCCAAGAATGAGTCTCGGAGCCGTGATATCGACACCTGGGCCGACTTGGATGCCTTCTTGGATAGACCTTGGTTCAAACGTGTCTGGATCGTGCAAGAACTGGTGCTGCCAACCAAAGTCACTCTGGTCTGTGGTAAATCAACGATGGACTGGGACGAATTCTTTGAGGCCATTCAGCTCTTCGAACAGGGCCTTAACTTGGGAGGTAGTCATCATCCCGACGATGTTCGTTTCCTCAAGCACGCCAGCCCCGCATATGCCCTAGGCATGGCACGAAAGTCACTCAGAGAAGGTCGCAACAAATTTGGCTTCCTCCGCTTGTTGGACATGTTTGCACACTGCCAGGCCACCAAACGTGTGGACAAGCTATTCGCACTCCTTGGCCTCGGCTCTGACTGCAACCAGCAAGAGTTCAACCCAGATTACGACTCGATGATACATCAGGTCGTTCAACGATACGCTGCCTGCTTTGTGCAGAGGGGTCAGATCATGGATCTGTTATGCCGAGCCGGAATGAACAAATCGTACGGCTTCTGTTCATGGATCCCCGAGTGGACAAGACACAAATTCCCCCAAACAATATCAACATGGGATGCTGCAAATGGAACCTTCTACGCCGGAAGGCGGGTGCATCCGACGGCTCAGGTGCGAGAGACATCCGACTCTAGCCTATCGATACTGCAAATCAGTGGTCTCCTAGTTGACAGAATCACATCCGTTGCCACAGTCAGAGAGACTAGCAAGGACAGCGCCGACTACTCTGGTACTGCAGACGACTTCTGCAACTTGATCGAGTTTGTTCATTCATACCCTCCTGGGGAGAACAAGAGCAGCATTCTCCTCAAGCTCCCCATCGGAGATGCAAGAAAGCCCCATCTAGAATCGACCACAGACCGCCTCCGAGCGTATCGAGACTTTGTGAACCAGGAGACGCATGACTGGCCGGATGACTTGGAAGAGCTTGTTTGGGGGGACAAGAAGAGATCGCCCGAGGAGGACAGAGTAGTCAAGCAGTACTGGCAAACTTCGCAGGCTTTCATGAACAGAATATCAAAGGCGGTTTTCTGCAGGACAGAGAAAGGCTACGCCGGTCTGGTACCGGGAGGATCACAGAAGGGCGATGAAATATGCGTATTTGATGGCAGCAAGGCGCCTTTCGTTCTCAGGAAGCGCATAGGCGCGGAGTTTACGCTAGTGGGCGAATGTTATATCCAGGGGCTGATGTATGGGGCTGAGAATGCCCAAGGAACTCAGGAAAGGCAATTTTGTATTGTGTAAGCAAATTGTTCATATTGCCATAGATCCCATTCACATGGAGTTGGTTAGGACTTGAAGGCATATAGGTAATTGGTTAGAATGTCGAATGGTAAAACCTCGTCTAGGACCGATCTATCTTTTGAATCCTCTTTAATGTTGTGAGATCAAGGAAAGGCAATATTCTGATCAACCCCTCCAGAATTTCCGAGATACAGGCACTGGAGACCCTCACTTGGCCTACTCCTCAGTGACCTTCTTCCAGCTCTCCCTCTCCTTCAGGCCATTCCACCACTTCTCAGTGGCAGGGTACTTGGCGAGAAGCTCACCAAAACCGAATGGCTCCGACATGGTTCCGTAAGGCAAGTGGAACAGATCGGCGAGGGTGATGTTGTCTCCCGCAAGGTACTTTTGCTTGGAGAGGATGCGCTCGTATCCCTGCAGGGAAGTATCGAGATCCTTGAGTTTGGCCTTGACCACATCCTCATCGGCCGGTCCGAGGTTCAGAAGCTTCTTGAAGACTTTCTCGAAGGCGATTTTGGTGGCGTCGGCGTCGAAGTAGGAGAGCTCAATGGAAAGAGCCTGGCATGGGTTAGCACATATCAACACAAGATGACCTTTTTTGGAGAACAATATTACCTGCTGGAAAGCGGCATATGCCTTGAGGTCAGACTCGGAAGGAGACAAGTCGATGCCAGTGTCACGGTACTTGACGGCGATGTAATGGGCAATGGCTCTGCTCTCTATGACAAAGTCAGCATTCTCCTCACCTGAGTAAGGGATCGTAAAATCTCATGTTTCACTTACCGTAGACCTTTACACCAGTATCCGTGTCGATCAAGACGGGGATCTTCTTGAAAGGGTGAAACTCGTTGGCGTACTCCTCCGTCTTGTGCGCTCCTGCGAGGACGTCGATAGGAGGCAGCTCATACTCCAGGCCCTTCTCCTCGAGAACCGTGCGCACGCGGCGGGTGCAGGTAGAAGGGCCGTGTCCGTAGAGTTTCAAGACCATTTTGTCAATTCAAGTGAGGTTCGGGGGTGAGAGGGATTGAAGTTGATGAGATTGATGAAGAATATGGTTGCTCTGGGAGTATCGTGACGGTGACTTATATAGTCCAGCTTCGAGAGTTCATAGGAATTGAATTATTAAAAAATTATTAATTGAATCAGCCAAGCTCGGCTGTCATCCTGTCTGTGCAGTCGGATTGGTCAGTTTATGATCCATTTCGTGTTCCGTCCGCCATTCGGTCGAGACTAGGGGGAGAATTGCTCCCGATCGATTGGTAAGTCGCACGGAGTTAATTTGCCGCCGAAACAAGGATCCAAAATAGGAATATTTTTCGATGCAAATTGGTTCCGTTGGGGATTCGATTAGTCAAGAGAGATCTGGCCTTTTCTTGATGGGCAGTGATGAAAACATTGTTAATTTGAGTGTTTCCCTCTTCAGAGTGCAAGGGAGTGTTGGGCGCCGTGACAAGCACCATCTTCAACACAGCAACACCGAAAGCATAAATCGCTTACCTTGTTTCATAAGAGGCAATTGATAAATAAGCACAAAGGGAGGGGTGATTGTTGGCTAAAGAACCATAAAGTCTCTATTGTTATGAACGAAGTTTGCGCCATGATAGACCTGTTAATCAACACGACGTCTACTCAACCTCAACAGTCGTCCACCTTCTATGTATACTTGCGACTAAGGAATATAATATCGGTCTATAGAACATCCATTCCACGTCTACTTGTTGTAGCAAGCAAACGAGGTGATTTTGTCGTTGTGGTTGGCGGGGATGTTGGCATCAACGCCGCCACTGCTGGCGGGAACCACCAAGCTGGCCCCCTTGCAGTTGGCGTCGCTGGGATATGTTAGTAATTGTTCGTCATGGACGCAATGTTCAACTTACTCCCAGAACTGGCACCACACGTTGGGAGGGATCTGGATGTAGCTAATGCGGTCATTCCAAAAGGCGTCGGTTCCCAAAAGGTTCCCTAAAAGAATTAGATCAACAAACTGTCAAAAATTGGGTGATATGCTGGAGAAATCTTACTGCAAGTAGCGTGGGGAGTATCGAAAGCCTTGAACTGGCCACCGCCGTTCTTTTGGTTCTCAAACACGGCGATGGTGATGGCCTGAGCGATACCGGCAAGGGAAAGAACGGCGAGCTTCATGATGATGGGCTTGTAGTTGTTTGAAGTGAGAGGTAGTGAGCGATTGGATTTAGCATCTTGAGGTCCGAAAAGCATATTATTATACAATTAGGATACTCTACTCTTTTCGACTCTCTCATGAGGTCGTCCTTCAGCTAGCCAAGTCAAAGATCGGTAAGCAGTTTACTCAGCGTTTCAGTGGGGTGGCTTCATGTATGTCTCCTAAGGCTGCCCAGTAAAAGTCTTGGTATCAACGTCGTTAGATTAATGTTACTCTGTTACCATAGCTTCTTAGCTTGAATCCGTCCATGACTAAGGTCTTGATCGACTGAAAAAGCGCTATCCGTAAGGTCTTGGTAACGGCAACAAGCAGTAGCTGAAACATCAAATACGAATACCCACATGACATACGATCATGTCAATTCCATGTTGGATCCAGTGCGGGAAATGATCTGCCGGCATATCAATCCCTTCGGCAATGGGCACTGTGGGAAGAAGCGGCCGATCGTTGACCAAACTCGACTCATGGGTTAGGCGCACCCGGAGCGTTGGACATGGATGCCATCTCATTAGACCGTATTCTTTGCTGCTGCGCCTGATGTTCTCTCCGTCTTTATAAAAGGGGAGTAGCGAAGGTGGCCATATGGAACGCATTGTTGCCTGCATACAGTAGTACCTGGACTAATGCAGACATCTAAATTGAGTCATCATGGTGGAGAGACGGGACCGAAACCGCCCAAAGAATGTACTTCAGGGCGCCCGGTCCGAGAATCATGGTATTGATACTATTCAAATGCATACAACGTAGCAGATATTAAGCGTCTTGCATACCTACTAGCCAATAGCGCAGCATGCTGATATTGGTCTCGTAATGAGACCGCAGACACCGTGCCCCTTTCTCGTATAGCCTTACCGCCACCCTTGGAGGTGATCACCGTATTCGGCGTATTGATGTGCATACTGCAACATCGTATATTCTCAGCTCTCCCTCGCCTCGGGGTGTCGGCCGCTATCTTTAATCATGTGCCATGACACGATCAGCTTCATGACCTACACGTGCCTTAGACTTTGCAGGGCCGAGAACGAGGCGGTTAAATGCACGGGTTCGCCCCGTTTGTATGAATGATACGATGAAGCGGGGAATAAATGCAGGAAACTTTCATGTCTCGGACCTTGTCCTTCCGGTGTGTCTTGGGAGGACGCGCCGAGGTTCCGAAGCTCTGAGTGGCCTTGGCGATGTGACAGCCATGGCCAAATACAGCAACTCGAGAACAATATACGAAAGAGAGATGCATACTGAATATGCTTTGCCCAATATCATACAAAATAGACATCCGAGCTGTTTGCCAAACGGGTATAAAGAAGACTGTCGGTCCACGAGTTGAGGACTACAACAAACCATCAACTCTTACAAGGACACAAAATACAACAAGTTCTCCCTTCAGAAATCCCCACACTTTATACAAAATGAAGTTGAATCTCCTCTTCCTCGCGGCCGCCGTCATCGCCGCCCCCTCACCAGACATCGAGTCCAGGGACGTCGAAGCCCGAGCGACTTGCTGGAACCGAAGCAAATGCTCCGCAACTTGGAGCGGCAAATGCGAGGACTACTGCAAACCCTACAAGTTCTCGCACATGGCCAAAACCGACTGCGGACTCTTCTCAAAGCGGTGCTGCTGCAAGACCAAGTAGCGGCCGTGTCATTTGCCGCTGGATCTTCTCACATGGCTCTATGCCTCTGTGGTGGTTTTGATAGGAGTGTGAGATGTATGGCAACACTGAAGATATCAGGGAAAGGGGTTGTATAGGGATAACTGAGCGAAGGATTAGAATTTGATAGTGATGCTAACCTGAGACGAACTTGAGCCAGGCCTTGGTCATCGGGGGTGGCCGTTTGCAGATATCATCACACTTGGTATTCTTATCAATCTCAGAGTTAAACATACACACTCGATGCAGAATCAATATTCCTTTCCTGTAACGCCTCATAGCGTTCGCTATTTCCCTGCCATTCCTATAAATGTGTCAGCCCCACCCATCGAAGCCTTTCATCTTTGCGTCGATCTCGCTGGGAGAAGCAAGACCAACTAAACGAGTGCACCCATCACGTCAAGGTAATAATCCACCTCCTCATCCTCGGAAGCCTGCTTCGCCGCTCGATCTGCCGCAGCATTCAGTGATCTTGGGATCTTCCAAAACTCAACCTTCAAACCAACCTCCTCGAGCCGACTGAATTCCCCGAGTAGCGCCTCCCAGAGATCCCTGTTCTTCACCCCGACTCGGGCGCTGGTCCTCCATCCGTTACGTATCCATCCTAAAACCCATTCGGTGGCGCCTTTGGCCACGTACTCTGAGTCTGTTGCAATGACCAGCTTGGTGAAGCCTTCGCCCGGCCAATAGCGGAACCGTAGGGCAGCTAGGACGGCTCGGAGCTCGGCACGGTTGTTTGTTTGTTCGTGGAAGTCGCCCCAGGGGCCGCAGTTCTCAAGGCGTCCGGAAGTCGTGCCTGAATCGCGGGCGGTTGATGGCCCAGCCTGCTCTGGGGTTGGATCCACCATTTTCGAGACAGGCGCCGTCAGTAAAGATAAGGAGTTCGTCTGGGTTGTTGTAGCGGAGGAAACGATAAACGTGCGGGCTTGCCCGTCTGCCCATGCCGGCTGGGAATACTTCGTCGGGCGTGGATGTTGGTGATGGTGGCACAAACTTGGACGGGTAGACGCGTCCGTTGCCTCGTATGCAGCCTTGGTCCTGCATGGCAAGAGGTTGAGCATCGATTACCGGGTCAATCCGGCGAAAGTACCCCGGGCCTGGCTGGGTGTGTTCCGCAGAGCTTCGTTGGTGAGAAGGCAAGTTAGGTTCTTCGACCGAGTCTGTGAGCACCTCATCCATGAAGGTGTAATCGACACAGCAGGACCCGCAAACGTGCAGGCCGTGGCGTTGACAGACCAGACGTCCATCTGGAAGCTCAATGGGACTGTCCATGGCGCAGACTGCTGACCGGGTTTGGTATGTGGGATGATCAATTAATCGTGATGAAGCCGAACGTCACTTTACGCGTAGTGTGCGTCATCACGTGATGGCTGTCTAAGACAGAGCTACCTACGTGGCCAAGTGGCCTTCTACATTTGTTGAGACTGATGACGGCTGCGAACATACCTCTATGTAGGTACTTTGCGATGGGCGAATATTTCAACTTGTGTTTCTCAGTTCGTTAACGTTTTGTAATGGCCTCTATTTAGTCAACCATGTGACGCAGTAGAGGTGCGTCTTTGCGAGGATGTTGCAGAGATTGGTCTTTGATGCCTTGGGAACGTTTGCTCTGTTTGGGTTCTATCTAACTTTTCCAAGATTTATGCCTTCTGATTGCATCTGTTGAAAACCTACGGAGTCCAGCGATGAACACCCCAGTGAATGGAGTTAGGGATCAGCATGAGAATATAGATAGAGGGTGGAAGTGGTGATTAAAATAGTTGCAAAAAGAGAAGAAGAGAAAAGAGAAACAGATGTATATAATTTTAAAGCGAACTTGAATACCTACAGTAGCCCTTTTTCGAATCGTTGACGTTTCACTCGGGTTTCATCACTTCCATCTTGACTTCAGCCACAGGCATCACTTTCGGCCCATCTCCCATGGCGGTGGCCCGGCAGAATGATAACATGATCCCTTCCAACGTACCTACAAGAAGTTTACCTCTTCCATCTCTCCCTGTCCATCTTTACCCATCTTTGAATGTCCGACAAGGCAGGCGTACCAACATGAGCGGCGCTGGGGGCTCCGCGTGTGATTGCGCACCAACTCATGATGCTGTCATTTGCACCTGCGGGGCATTGATGTGCTCTGGCTGTGGGGCCATCAAACAGCCAGCTCACATTATTGATCGTCTGAACATGGTTGTCGGTTACTACTTGGGCACTTCCTCCCGGAACCCGATTTGCACAAACTGCCGTGCCCGTCCCGAAGCCCGCCGGAGACGCGAATCAAGACAGCCGGAACAGAGGCAAAGGCGGAATGACGATCAAGGTTATGGGCCACCACCAAGTATCTTGACACAACCGAGGGTGGTCGACGCTCAGGTCGTACAGGGAAGTGGCCCACTATTGACGAGAGCGAGACAATTGAGGGAGCAGCAACGGCTGGAGGAGGATGAGGAAACAGAATCAACCCTTGGCCTAGTAAGGCGGTTGCGAACCGGCCGTTATCTGGCGCGGCACACAAGAGAATCAACTCAAAGTCTAAATCGGATAAATCAGGGAACAGGCTCTCCTTCTACAAGAGAAAGCCAATCGAGGCCTCGTTCATCAGGAGAGGAGACCGTCCAACCGACAAGAGCGACAGGCGAGACACAGCCCAGGGCTCGTCAACCAGAAAGAGATCAACCAGCCCAGCCTACAAGAGAAACGAGGGAAAGGGAGAGGCGCGAGAGGATGATGAGGCTTCTAGAAGAAGAAAGACAACGCGATCGTGAGAGAGAGCGCGAGCGCCAGCGAGAAGAGTTCCGACAGAGACGCGAGGCAGACCTCCGCGCCCAACAGGTTGAGCTAATGATCCAGACTCGACTCAGGGGAATAGGATGGCAACGCCAGTTTGTCCAAGAGGATCCAGCGAGACAAGAAATCATTGCGCGCCACAGACTCTTACAAGTACTGACACAACGTCAGAGACAAGAGAGACAAAGTAGGGAGCGTCGGCCGCAGTCCACCACAACGACCAACAGCGGTAAAACCACAAAAGAGACAAGCAAGCAGTGTATAATCTGCGTCGAGACTTATACAAATGCCGAGGATTTCTTTCCCTTTCCGCCCGCCCTCCGACAATGCAGCGCACGCCACGACATGGATGTCTGCGTCATCTGTCTCTGCACTCATATCAAGTCTCAGCTTGAGTCACGGGGATCTGCAGCATGCGATGATCTCAGGTGTCCTAACCTGGACTGTGATCATGTGTATACCTACAAGCAGGTCAGGCTTTTAGCCGACCCAGAAACCTTTACGCTATACGATCGGCATTGCCTCAACGCCAACTTGGCAAAACAAGCCAATTTCCGGAGATGTTTACGCGGAAGATGTACCAACGGACAGATTTACGACGAACTGGACCCGGATTCTCCATACGGCAACCGAATCTTCTGCAGCGAGTGCGGGTTTGTCATGTGTTTTAAGCATCACTGCCCATGGCATCAAGACCTCACCTGCGACGAGTACGACCTACAGAAAAAGGACGACGACCAAGAAACAGAACGCTGGCTCGCCGAAAAGACCAAGCCGTGTCCCAACTGCGACATCCCGATCGAGAAGGGCAAAGGGTGCTTCCACATGACGTGCCAGGCCTGCCGGTTCGAGTTCTGCTGGGAGTGCCTGGCTGACTGGAGGATCGCAAAGTCTAGTCGTGGAGGGCACCGCCCAGATTGCTTCTTTCGCATGAGAGCGGCTCCTCCGCCCACGGCGATGCTTGGGACTACTATCGCAGAGGCGCAGCGGAATAGGGAGAGGGCGGCCCAGTTCCGCGCACAATTTAACGACCTACTTGAACGTTGAGCGATTTGTCGAACGCTTGAGTTTTTTCCCAAGTATTATTAGACTAATAATAACCGAGCAAAAGCAATGAACGGCCCAAGACGATATCGACTCTTGCTATTGCTTCTTAATCCATGGATAATAGGTGTCGACTAATAGCGTAGTCTCTTCGAAATGAGGAGCTCTGGAGCTACTTCCACCTTCCAAGCTGCCATGTCTTCAACCGTGACCAAGCATATTGGCCAATGAAATTCACGTCTGTCGCCTCTCGTCAGATCCCTCGTTCAGTTGAGGCGCAGACACCCCGCTCGAGAGATTGTAGCGGGGCCCATGGGCGACACGATACGCTATCATCGCTCAAATCTTGCTCAATCATTATCTCCTTGACGCTGCAGTCTGCACTTTAGGGTCTGGTTGGTCCATCACAGGGCCTTTTACACCTGGAAGCATGGCCATGATCGAGGAGTTTCCCCCTTTCCAGCTTTGCGCCCTGTGCAAGCGAATCTTCCCCAATTCTGACGACTCAACCACCGACGACAATGTCCAGAGTCTGATATGGACCCGTGATGAGGGTTACGACTTCACGAGGACACGAGAGGAGATTGAGCGAGGGGCTATGGAGAGCTGTGAGTTCTGCATAGATATCGTCCAGGATGACGAAGCGTATGAGAAGGGCGGCTCTCCGGATCACGAAAACGAAACGATTGACCCGAAGGACAACCATGAGAGGAGCGCAGATGAGAGCGATGAACAGAAGAGTGAGGAAGGATCATGGTCTGCCGAGGCTTATGAGGACCCAGACTATACTGCCATGTTTTCATGGCCGCGAGCCGATTGGTTTCCTCCGCTCGAAGAGACGCTCCAATTCAGGATCAAGTTTCACTCCGAGTCCAAGCATTTAGCGGTTTACAACTCCAATGATCGGTTGATAGGCCGTACGTGGTATTTGCACACAACACCCGGTAGGCTCTCAGTTGTGGCCGCCTTCTCGAGCTCATTCTCACTATCCCAACAGACAATCCGGCTTCCAAGCCCATCCATGCTCAGGCAACACTCGCAGAGTTCGAATCAGTCGAGACCTTTGCAGCCGTACGGCAGTGGCTTGGTGAATGTGTTGATAACCACCCAGAATGCCCCGGCGATGCCCCGAGAGAGCTCCCAACGAGGCTCATCATGGTCTCACCACTGGGGGTAGGCCCTTCAGCGCGCTTGTGCGAGACCCTCGGCAAGACAGGACAATACTGCGCACTAAGCTATTGCTGGGGCGGTGACCAAGTCCACAAGACGACTCGCGAGAAGTATGCCGCATATCTTTCAGAGTTACCGTACGAAGAGCTGCCGCAAACCATTCAGGATTCCTTCCAAGTCGCCCGGTCCATCGGAGTGAGATACATATGGATTGATTCATTGTGCATCGTCCAAGACGACAGAGAGGATGTTGCTCGAGAGATGACAAAAATGTTCGAGATTTACTTCAACAGCTGCCTCACGATCTCGGCAGCTAGTGCATTAACTTGCAGAGACGGTTTTCTCAAACGCCTACCCGCAAAAGACACGGGACTCTTCTTCCTCCCTATTCGCGTGGATAAGAGCACCAAGGGCTCTGTCCTGCTTTCCAGGGAGGGTCCTTGCTGGACAATGATTGGGGCATACCCGCAGCCCATCAATGATCGAGCGTGGACCCTCCAAGAGGCGATGCTCACACCTCGACTCCTCATCTTTAGCGATATGAACGTCATCTGGAAGTGTCAAGCTGGCTTCAAACCGGACATAGCTAAGCATCCCGGAGTCGTCAACACGGTTCAGACCGAGAATCCCTACGGGCCTCCCAACGAGAGCCGGTGGTTTCTGGCACTGGAGGAATGCGGTTACAACTTCATCTCTATAGGCAGCAATGAAGGCCGCTCTTCATACTCGGGCGATGGCTCAGAGGTTTTGCAAGAGCAATGGTGTCTCCTGGTGGGAAACTACACCAAGCGCAACCTCACCGTCGCGACAGATAAACTTCCCGGCATCTCTGCCATCGCTAGACTGCTCGCTCCCCGGTTGAAGAGTGATTATCTAGCAGGGCTCTGGAGACAAAACTTGGTCTTCGATCTGATGTGGAGTACCTTGCGATTCCCTCCCCCAGAACCATGCAGATCAGGTAGCCCATCTTGGTCGTGGGCTTCTGTGCAAGGCACGATCGAGTATGTAGGTCGGAGGGTCGTGGGTAGTGCGTCTGAAGTCATCAGCTGCAGCGTGGATCTGGCATATCCTCAGGACCCATATGGAGCTGTTACGGGCGGCATGATTGAGATACGGGGGCACCTTACTCAGGTAAGAAAGGAAGATTTGTACAGCGAGCATGGCCGGATCGATTACAAGATGGATTCTATTGGTTTATCCCCAAACCTCAGGTCTTGTAGGAGCCAACCATCCCCAACGCTCTGGTGTTTGACTCTCGGCTATGGAAAAGGAATGATGAGGGGATGGTTCTACTCTCTCATTTTGGTCAAGCAGCCAGGCTTGGAGAATCGTTATCGACGGGTTGGGTTTCTTGAGTCTGATGCTGGGTGGTCTCCAGAAGGGCGAGAAGATTTCATGAAGGAAACTGTTACTATAGTCTAGTGGATTGGAATTAGAATTCAGCTTGGTATTGATGCTAGCGAACCAGTGCGTGTGATGATGCTAAGGCCGTTTCTTAGCAGAAGGCCTACTGAGACTTCTGTACAGTGACTCTCAAGGTAGGCCAGTATTCTGATATCAGCTAGATTCATAGATGATTACTCAACTGTGTTTTTTTATATTGTGCCCGACAAATCCTCTTGGAGGCGTCATGAAAGTCAACGACAATATATCTGCCATATCCTCCATTCTTCACCTCTATAGCTCATTGTTGGTATTTTTTCCACATCACTCTCCTTATTTCATTTCGAAACTCGCAGAATTCCATCTCATGTCGTACCCAGTCTTTGACCCTTACCTCGAGCGCCTGAGCCCTCTGGTACGGTGTCGAATCTGACTGCCCTAATATGGCGGATCCCGGACCATTTGTTCGTGCTTGAGTAGATGCCGATTTTACTTGGAGACGAATGTCATCCTGAAGAACAAAGAGTGTCCGTCCGTGCCGACCCGAGGTAACTTGGTGGGTGGCCATGTCAGAAACCATGCTCAAAACGAAGTGCTCAAGGTGCCTCACCATTCATGAATCTCGCTAGTTCGGCCCTTACTTTCTTGATCAGGGTTTGCATGCTGTCGATCAAGCTTTCGAATTCTTTAGGACTCGCGCCTAGCGACATCCTGTCCTGATTACCGTCGCTGTTGGTCTCCTTGCCGCTGCCGATGAAGTAGGCGATCTTGCTTTTCATTTCCTGGAGCTTGCTCTCTTGAGTACGCACAGTGTGCATGCAGAACTTCCATTCTTTCAGCCGTGTCTCGATAGCGTCCAGAACTTCAACTGCCGTTGAGGTTTCTTCCTCCGACCTCATAGCAGCCGCCTGATGCCGCCTGGCGCTGTATTGACACATTTTAGGTCCAGCCCAGCGTAAGAGATCGCTGTCTACCCCTCCATCTTCAGTGCTCTCTTCCAGTTCGATGCCGCTGTAAAATGCATAGTCTTTCGCGGAGACAAGGAAGTCATCGCCAAAACCCCCACTGAAGAAGTCAGTGAGTGGCTTCTCAAGGCCCTGTATCACTCCAATGTCGCAATCATCAGCTCTAACCAATGAAAGGAGGCGTGTTAACTTTCGACTATGCCAGGCGCAAAGACCGGATAGCTCCGAGAGCTCGCGGAAGAACCGGTCAAACGACATTTTGCGTTGTGGGTTGGACTTGACATATGCGTCCGCTTTTGATATCACATCTAGTAAGAACTTTTCTGTCGCTGCCTTTGCCTCATCCATCGTGCCTGTTGGCGACAGGTTGCAGAGGGCGTCCTCGAAGGCTTCATCGTTGCTCCTGCTGAATATTAGAAATCAGCGAGCAACACGTCATCAGACGCCAAGGGACTCACTCAATTGATGGCGGCCCCATTTCTTGTAATCTCACTCACCTAAACGTGATTTGCACCCCGGTGAAGAGTTTGTGAAGCCTGAGCGAGACTCTGGGGTCGCCAAAACAACTGGCATCCAAGAAGTCTGGAGTTTGCAAGAAATCTCGCTCCAGGGCTCTGTATCGGGGCCCAAAGGTGCCTTATATGCCTATTGGGAGCCCTGTGCCCCCTGTCCGCTTCGTCAGCCATGTGACTATGGCTGCAGGAGTTGAAAAAGAGGCTGTGAAAACGCGACCGTTTCCCCTCCAAAACACCTTACGCTCACCCTTCTTCAATCATGGCCCCGGACTCATACGAAAAGAATCTCGTAGCATACGTGACTAGGTCAATAGAGGAAGAGGAAGATTTTCACTTTCTGCGATTCGAATTCCTACAGCGACTCAACATCACCCAACTAGAGGTGAGGCTAGCTAGGTTGAAGAGTGAGATTCATACCCACGGCCAAATCGACAGCGACCAACAAGAAGTCCTCCAAAAGACGCTACGGGACTATGGTATCCGATCACATCAAGCAAGTATTCGGATGCAGGGCTAACCCTTTCCCAGCTACCGCCATCAGAGACTATCGCTTTCTTCAGGGACACAAGAGCCTCAAAAAGACAGAGGCGAGAGACAGAAAACTCCTTCTCAAGAGATTCTTCCAGTCAACAGAGGATGCGCAAGATCCATTTTCCTCACACTACGCCTTCTTCAAGGACGCAGAAACCAGGATCGACCCAATGCGTGATGCATTCATGAGGCATCTTCCCTCGCGACTAACCTTCTCCAAGGAGGAACGCCGCCAGAGATCCCAAGAGTACCACGACGGAAAGCTACCCAAGGAAGTTTCACAGCTGGTCGACCGATCTGTACGCTTCGTCGTCGCTGTCACGGGGGGCCTCTTCCTTGTCGTGCCCATGATAATCATGACGCTTCAGCCGTCTGCTGTGAAGAGCTTGGTTACGGTCTCTGCCTTTGTGCTTCTTTTTGCCCTAAGCCTTTCTTTTGTTGTCAAGGTCTCCAACGTTGAGACGCTGGTTTCCACTGCGACCTATGCGGCTGTGTTGGTTGTATTTGTAGGCACAAGCACGGGCAACTCGGGATGATGATCAGACCCTGATGCCGAGAAGCGGCGAATAAATGTTGGAGTTTTATAACTGTTTCAATTAGTGCGTAATTTACAGTGATTTGTTTGAGTGTATTGAGTCCTCGGGCTTTGGGCATGAAGCCATTATTGTTGAAATTATTGAGATATTGATTGAGATGCTCTGATCCCCATCTTGGATGCTAGAAAGCTCACTATAAACAATTTATAATGCCCTCTAAACAAAAATAAAAATAATTTACATAGTTGCAATGGAGATGCCTCAGATGAGAAAATCCTATCTGGCCAGCCGCTCTCGTTCGGTCATGTCAACAGCCACAACAATCCACAGAACAAGAAAATGTTCCAGTTTCTAGAGTATTCTTTGAAATTTGATTTGTACGCAACTAAATTGAACATGCGATAGCCGTCTCAGGTTCAGTGCTCGGCAGTGGAATTGGGGGCCGGATGCCGGGGCTATTGGGCGGGACGGAGAGCCGGGCCCGGAGCCGGCCGGGTCATCGGCCATCAGTCATCGGGTTGGCCCCAACGCAACCAAGAGCTAGATGAAAACATGGAATAGACCAAAAAGAATACAATTGATGCATGCAAAAACGCCAGATAGTTGTGAGTGGGCCCGATGTCTCAAGGTTTGTAACCTGTCAAAACCGAAGTGTACTTGGCTGCCGAATGAGAGGGACATTTCGAAGCAATGGAATAGAGCAATGTCTAATGTGAATCGAATTATTTTTAGTACGCTAATGCTTCCTATTTGCTCGTTTGTTATTATTCTATAATGCAAGTGTATGCCCCTCATCATCGCTATGCCCTACCAATGCTAAAACAAACAGCCCATTATTAACCATAAACAATCCCACTCCAGTCATTAAAGATGCCATGCCAAAAATCCAATTCTAATAATTACTGCTGCTGAGTATACTCGCAGCTGTTGGGGGTGGTAGTCTTGATGGTGCGAGCAGTAAAGCCAAGGCAGCCCTTGTTACCACCAGGGTTGGCATTGCCAGCATCAACCCAGACGCTCCAGGAGCCGCCGGCCTTCTTGCTGTTGGGGCAGGCGATGAAGCCAGCGCCGTTGAAGCTCAGGTTGCCGCTCTTGTCAATCTTCCAGCCCTTGCGCTCGGCCTTGCTAGGGATAGGCTGGACGCCGGTGGTGTAGCCCAGAACACCCTGGCCCATGCCGGAGCGGTCGACGTAGAGCTGCTGAGGGGGGTTGTCGGTCTTGTAGAGGTAGAGCTCGTCGCCGACGAGGTTGAAGACGGCGTGGTTGTCGGACTTCTTGTCGCATGAGGCGCCTTGCTTGGCGAGGTTCAGGGAGAGGAAGCTCTTGGAGGCCTGGAGGGCGCTAAAGTGGATGGGGCTCGCTGAGCGGAGAGCCATGGCCTCAAATTGAACAGGCTTGCTGGGCGCGGCGGAGACGATGCCGGCGGCGAGGAGGGGAGTGAGGAGGATAGCCTTGATCTGCATGGTGATTGTTGTTGTGGGTTTGGAGGTGCTGAGTTGAAAGTTGGTTGATAGAACTGGGAAGTTGAGAAAGGTTGCTTGAGTGGATTGAGCTTGTTGAGAGAAGATGAGAGTGATGAGTGATGAGATGAATGAATTTGTGTCGTCTCCCTCGGTGCCTTATATACATTGCCGTCGTCTCCATCTCGTATTCCATGGTGGAGTTGTTTCATGGAAAGTGCCTTGGCTGATGCTATTCCAAGACCTCGCCCTATCCTCGCCAGGCACCTTGCTCCGAAGCATGTTTCTTCGCCCGGGTCACACGGCAAACGGCCAGGCCGGTCGACGCCGATCTAGAACCAGGGTTCCCCGTATCCTCGAGGCGCTAACGGTGCTCAGCCCACGCTAGCACCGGCAGTTCCAGCCTTTGACTGCTATTCTTGGCATCACTAATCCTTGTTTGGTGCAGGTCCGCAATTTTCGTCGTGCCTTGATTGGTGATGCGGGCGGATGCTGCCGAGGCAGATGGGCTTTGGGTGCTGACATTGGTTGGGCTGGTGAACCAACACCGAACGTGTTCATGATTCGACGTCATGTAGACACGGAGGAGCGGTGACAGAATATTTCCGATAGTTTGGTCGAGGGAGGCCGAGACATGTTGGTCTGGAGGCCCTAACCAGAGAATCTGGCACGTTGCATTCCGACCGAGGTTCCTTCAGCCACCCACGACAATGGTTCAACCCCGTTCGGACCCGAAATCGCCAAAGGGGCTGGTCTTTGGTGGCTTCCATTGTGCCACCGCCAGTCAGATGTGGCGCTCAAGGCTTGTTCTAGTTAAGGTCGAGCGTGGAGCTCGAGCCTGATTAGACGAAAGACACGTTACATGGGCCTTCATTTGACCACTGGATTGGGTTGGATTGCGCTATCCGCAGCCGAGAGAACGATGGCATCTATCAATTGAGAACTAGGTGTATCTAGGAAATTTGGAAGAAATAATTACCGAAGAACAATGGAAAGCCAAGCCAAGTGAATCAACCAGGAACCGAACAACTACCCTACAGCATCAAGATGCAGAACCTGCGCGAAGCAACACCAACGCCTCGCGAACTTCAGGAAAATCCAGTTCTTCAATACTCTCCTTCCAAAGCCTATCCATGAATTTCTTGCCCTCCTCCGTGTACATAAAGGGATGGTATCTGGATCATGTTAGCATAATCGAGCGCTACTGTTAGAGATGGGGTGCTTACGGGTGAATTTCCCAATCACTGATGAGACTCCCATGGCTTTCCTTGCCCCTAACCAAGGCGCCGTCGACATATCTCCATGCCGCATTGTTCACCGAAGTACCCAAAACCTTTGTCAGTGGCCAAGTCACCGCCCTCATGAGTAAAGGGAGGTTGCGAAAGAAACTAGTACCAGGCGTGAAACTCGGGTCAACAACATTGACGATTGCATCCTCGGCCTTTGTCAATTGGCTCAACAGAAGGGTAAGCACCAAGACCAACCCCTTGCTGGTGTCGTATCTCTTCTTTGCGATAGTAGAATTCCAGCCTTTCTCATCGCCAAACGCAGAAAGGAGGGGATCCGCATTGCGCTCTGAGAACTCTGCTATGAGGGCTGCGCCCGATGCCACGAGCATGAGTCGACCTGGAGAGTCGGATGGAGACTTTCTCTTGAGGATTGGAAGCAGCAGAAGACCGAGTAGAGCTGTTGATAGGTAGTTGACTTGAAACATCTCCTCGTAGCCGGTTGATTTGTTGACTTG
The DNA here is from genome assembly GCA_011320165.1 of Fusarium protoensiforme. NCBI lineage: Eukaryota > Fungi > Ascomycota > Sordariomycetes > Hypocreales > Nectriaceae > Fusarium > Fusarium protoensiforme. The sequence continues at coordinate 5,487 of JAANQP010000509.1, read as the reverse complement.
CAAATCGACGTTCATGATTCCGGCGCTGAGAAGGGCCATGTCCAGACGGGGCAGGGTTGCGCACTTTTTAGCAAAAGCTCTGATTGACTCATAAGAGTCCATATCCAGCTGCCAAACATCGATCTTGGCCTTTGGGTAGAGTTTTCGCAGTGAAGATGCCGCCTCTTCTCCCTTGGCGAGGGTTCGAACGGCGAGGATGAGATGGGAGAGGCGGAGCGACAGTAGAATCCGGCCACATTCTAGACCGATGCCGCCATTGCCACCTGTGATGACGGCGGTTTTACCAGCAGCAGTATTGTTTTCAAGGGCTGGCTTGGGATTGGGGCGTATTTGGTGTTTGACAAAGATCTTGGAGAATGTATATTGCTCTGGTGTAAGAGAGAGGGATCCTCCTGGAGCAGCCATTGTTGATTGTAGCGGTTGAAAATGAGATTGAGAATAAACTGAAATGAACTGAAACCGTTTTTGCTGGATCGCGAGGCAAGATTTATACCGTATCCTGCAAGATGCTGATTTATAATGCTTGCCTCTTCGTTATCCTGGACATGTTCATCGGCATGGATCGTGACCTAACCACCGAGGCATTGACTTATCCCAAATAGGAAACCAATGTGGTCGTCCCACTTTATTCTCACCACGGCTTCATTACTAAGATTGGACTGGACCTCACACCTGGGCATCGGGCAAGATCCTTACTTCTCCTCTTTTTCTTCTGACTTTGACTGACCAGACTGATACCCCAAAGCAGATATCGCCATGCCTCAGCAGCTCGCCTTTGTAATAACCGACTGTTCCGGAAGAATCGGATCATCCGAGCGACAGCTGATACGACGCCATTGCATGCGGCAGAAGAATAAGCAGCCAGGCTCCCGTCGATCTAAGCGCGAAGCTGCTCGAGCAAATGCTCAACTGTCACACAAATCTGGGGATCAAGAGATGAATAGTTCCCCCGACCGGGTCCCCGCTCGGAACCGAGTTGCACCGTCCTCCACTTGGTATACGAGTGAAGCGCAAAGGGGACTCTTTGCTAAACGATGCATCCTGCCATCGCCGTCTGACTGGGCACTATTCCAATTCCCGGAAGGACTAGATGGCTCTGCTCAGAAGCTGATGCACCAATGTACATGGTGCAGTCTCAATACTCATAGAAGCAAGATGCTAATCAAAGGATAGACTTTATTCGCAACCCAATCAGAGACTCCCTCTACCCCTTCAAGCACTTTGGCATCAACATCGACTTTGAGGAAGACCCCTTTATGTGTTTTCGCCTACTTTGCTCTGAGACACTTTGCTTTAGAGCTATTCTACTATTAATGTCGGCTTCAAATGACTTGGTCTTGCGACAGCCGCTATCCGAAACCACATACCGGCAGCTCCGGCGTGTTTTGCCTCTGCTAAATAATCGCCTCTCGGACAAGGAGGCCTATAGAAACGACATTGCGCTCTACGTCATTAGTATCCTGGCTTCAATTGCGGTTCTCTTTGGCGACTACAACGCGGCGCAAACGCACGCCATGGGCCTATCACGGATACTACGACTCCGGGGCGCTTCGGAGGCGGTCAACGATAACCCCGTGATTCAATTCTCGATGGACCGGTAAGTCTACTTTGAAATTAATGTTCTAGAATGTACTTTAACGTGGTTACAGGTTAAACTTCTCCAGTTCGCTCGTCACAGAGCTGTGGACGCCGATCTATGACACTTTTGTCTGGGAGCCACCTATCTTCCCTGCCGAACTGGAGAATACTCACAACTCACAAGAGATGTTGTGTGTAGATGGATTGGTTGACCCAAGTCTGGCCTTCGTGTTCAGACAGGTTCAGTACACCGCCATCCTCTTCAACACGCATTATCACAACAAGACCCCAATCAATGGAGCATTTATCCGGCAGTGCCTGGGTTTTGTGCACTCTAGTCTCATAGACCTCGAAGGCCGGCTCACCGACAAGCTATCCAAGAGCCTTCACCTCGGGATGATGGCCTTTCTCGCAACAACTTTTCGCCTCCCGGGTTGGGATGAGCAGCACTACTGCAAAGGCCTGGCCAAGAAGATGCGGCTTTGCTACACTGCTGCCAGACCATTAATTCCAGACCAGCACGGAATACTAGACGTCTGGTTGATGCTGATGGCGCAAATCTGCGCTGGCCCAGGAGTCCAGCACCTACAGGAAAGTTGGAACTTGTTTGAGATATACCAGTCGGGCTGGGACGAGACACGACGACAGTTGAAGAAAGTCATGTGGATTGACACCTTCCATGACGACATAGGGAGGAAAGCTTTCGAAAAGATCATCGATTCTCGATAAGATGATTAGTCTTGGACGTTAAGCTGTAACTCTGCATTCTATCAGAGGTAGACGGGTGTGAGCCTAAGCCGAGACATAGGCCCAACACAATGAGAGCCGGTGGTCCCTAGCTGACTGGGTTTGTTAATCTTGCTATATTAATTATTCTTCCAAGGAGAAGGGTACTTGTGAGCCTCTCAATGGATGTAGTTGATGTAAATTATGGCATATTTTCATAGGTGTGAGCAATGCGTCGGTATCTGGATGTCTTACTCTTGCTTGGTAGTCATATCTCCAAGATACATGACGATATGCAGTTTGATATTCAGCAGTCGAGGAAGGGTCCATTAGGCTTCCAGGTGGCAATTTGGGGACTCAACAAAGTGCTACATCACGTAAGAATATCCCCCATGTCATCTCGCGTGATCTGGGAAATCGAACGGGGAAACGTTGTTAGATATAGTCGACCGTGTTGATGGTTTTAAATAGTCTGCTATTCATTAACCAACAAGGCAGATCAACAGCCACATCAGGCAAAGTGGATGACGGAGATTCTGGTATAACAGGAACCCTGATCTAAGAATAGGTAAACTGCTCCGGAGCCTGACCAACGTTGCTCATAATTGGCGACATCGACTGTTGTAAGCCTGGGTATCTCGCAAGCAACTTATTTTGGGGCTGGTGATGGCTGGCGTAAATAGCACGCGCCCAAGGGCAGCGAGACGAACGAAACGCTGCGGGTTTTCTCGGTTTCTATGGGATGCCAAGTTCTAGCCATATGAAGTATGTTGCTTGTAGAAGCAGGGGGAGTATGTCATCAATCAGGATGACCAAGGTGAGCAAATAAATATTCGAAGAGGGTGAAGTGGTCGAGCTATGTGGGATGTCTAGTGAGCAGTTGAAGAGAAGAGGGCCAGGTGCTTTATCCCACAATTTGGCGCCCACAATGATAAGAAAGAGTGGAATACAAGAAAAGCCGCGCTGCTGCTGACCAATATGCTTGGTTGAGCTTGATAACCACATTGTAATCCATGGATGGGTCAAGTTGGGTTCATGCCTCGGTCCTAATGGTCCACTGCAGGGCCCATCTCCATGTCAGGGGCTGAAAGTCTCCGCGATGACGGCAACAAGCGCGCGGTAGACCGGACTTGGATTAGCTTCGACTTTCTGTAGCCATTGAGGTTCGCTGCTTGTCTCTTCAAAGCCGCCGGGGGGCCCCACGTCGATCTGGGTGTTCAAGCGTTGAATATGGGGGGGTCTCGATGGGATAGTTGATGCTTTTCCATAGTCTCATAGTAATCATTCTCGCCGCAGCGGTCTAGAGGATCTCGCCATCTTTGTGGGCGCTGCCCTGTCCCCAGTGGTTCAGGCAGGGCGGGAACTTCAGGAGGCCGAGAAACCGACCCGATTTCTGGTACTTCACCCCTCAGAATGTTGAGCCCGGATTGCCTGGCATTAAAAGTGGCTGAATTATTGATGTTACTGATGTCAACTAACCCTGTCCTTATCTGCTAGTGCCGCCTATTTCGCGCGCGATGTGTCGTGGCGGTGAATGGTCCATGATTGATAATTATCCCGACGCGCGCGGCAATTACAAAATCGGTCGGCTCGGAGCCTCGGGCTGAATCTAACCTGCAGGTCCATATTGGGAATTGGACAAGATTTCAAGACTAAATATGGACCGAATCTTCTCATAGAATAGACACTTTTCAACAAACAATCCAATTCAATCTTCCTCTCTTACTATCCAGATACCATCACAAGTTCACAACCATGTCGCCCTCTATCACCGCCGACCAGTTCCTCGCTGCTGCCAAGCACCGACGCACCGTTTACGGGCTCAAGGACACTTCTCCCGTTTCGGATGACCGTATTGAGAAGATTATCACCGAGGTCCTCTCATTCTCTCCCTCATCCTACAACACCCAGCCCGGTCGCATCACCCTCGTCCTCGGCGAGAAGCACAAGCAGCTTTGGGATGTAGTTATCGAGACCGCCGAGCCTATCCTTAAGGGAGCTGGCCCTGGCGTCTGGGACGCCATGGGTCCCCGCTTCCAGGCTTTCAAGAACTCCTACGGTTCGGTATGTCTCCCGCTACCCGATTTCGTGACTGCATGCGAACAGTGCAATAGGTCCTGTTCTGGGATAGCGGAGAGGCCATCAAGTCCTCCCAAGAAACCCACCAGTCCGCCGCCCACATGTTCTCCCAATTCGCCGACCACGCCAGCGGCATGGCCCAGATCCTCGTCTGGACTGCCCTCGAGCTCGAGGGCTTCGGCGCCAACCTGCAGCACATGGGTGCCATCCCCCCTGTCGAGGCCGCCCTGAAGAAGTTCCTCGAGGTCCCCGATGACTACAGCCTCAAGGCGAACCTGAACTTTGGCGAGCTGGCTCAGCCTCACCCTGAGGTTCCCGAGAAGCTGCCTCTTAGCGAGACTCTCAAGATTGTCAAGTAAATTAGCGAAGCGTCTGGACTTAAAGTAGACCTAGATACATACAATTAGAAGGAATTTATGATGGTACTAGTGTCATGGCCACGTGTTAGATTTAATCCCTGATGATACCAGTTCACTTGCTCGCAAGTCCCAATGATTCTGCTTACCGAGACCCCCAGGCTCAGGGGTGGAAGCTGAAATGGTCAGAACAATTAGCCCATTCCCACTCCCACTCCTATTTGCTCGTTCCATCGTCTCCCCCTCATGCCAGATTCGGGGTTGAGCCAAGAAAGTAGAGAAGTAGATCCCGAGCCCTGCTCAGCTCGGATATCGAAGCCGCCAATGATGCAGACCTCGATCAGTCTCCCTTCTCGCCTCGCAAATTGGAGATATCGTTATTGGGGCGAGGAAAGTGTTGACGGATTGAGCCGGAAAGTAATTGCCTCTCAGGTGGTCATTTCACGAGTGATTTTTGAAGATGGCGAAGATATCTAGACGAAGATGTGAGTCTTGGCTTCTCAGAAGGGCATCGAGTGATGCCTCTGCTGCTGCCAAAGTCAGCTTCATAGGACGCTCAAGAGCACAACCGCGGCAGAAGGCATGTCACTCTCCCCGCACAAGCCATGGGGGGCAACTCAGCTTCTCCACGACTCATGTCCCCATCCCGGACATGGGGGACAGAGAGTCTGGGGCAGAGCGGAGTCTGGAGACGACGGGGATTCTCCAGACTCCTTTCTCCAAGATTTGTCTCCCCACCCCCGGAGAC
>JAANQP010000508.1:0-17012 GCA_011320165.1 Fusarium protoensiforme | reverse complement strand
AACGAAGCATCATACTACCTACCTCACTCCCGTCTCGACTTCACCTCTTGTGTGTGTCTTGAATTATTTACACGGTCAATTCTCGTCGAGTTCTTCTTGTCCATAATCATCCTCACCGTCACCTAATTGTTCACTTACCGCCCGCCTCTTATCACGGACCGCATCTTACAGCTTCCTACCCACACACGTTCTCCGTACACGGTCGCAGATTGGCCCCCTCGAGCTTCACAACTGCCGTACATAGCCGGTCCTCTTTCCTGCGATAGCTATCGCACCCTCGACTTGAACAACCGTAACATCAACCCACGCACATATTATCCCGGTGATCGGCGCTCAGTGCCTGCATCTCACATATTGCGACACACCCACCATTGGGCTACACCGTCAATTCCCACGTTACAAGAGCATTGCGGACAAACCCGACTCCTTCAACGACACACGCTCGCCATATCCTCTTGACTGAGGACCTACCTTTTTACCTTCCTCGCTCTTCCCCAAATACCACAGCAGTCGCCTCGATGGTCTCGTCATTAGACGTGAGACCCCATTTCTTCGCCGGGCAGAGCCGACCAGTATCATCGACATCAGTATCAAGCACAAGTAGCTCTCTCAACGCAATTTCCACACCCATCAATTCCGTCTCATTCTCGCTACCAAAGATGGCTTCCGGAGCACACAACTACAGCTTTGCTCTGCAAAAGTACATGCTCCTCCAGGAGCAGCACCAAGAGCTCTGCTACCGTCTCGACCAGATCCGCCCCGAGCTCACCATCACTACCCGTTCCTTGAACTCGTCGCCATCCACGTCACCTACACGATCTTCCTCATCATCACTTTCAGTCCCCTCGTCACCGAAGCGCCATTCCCGAAGCAGCGGACGACATCACTCGCGTACCCACGCCCGCTGCAGTGGCTGGGAGGACCGCAACGAACTCACCACCATCCTCGACGAGGAGACTCTCTTTGAGATCTCATCCGAGGAGCATCGCCTATCCGAGGTCAACGAAAGCATCAAGCGCACCCTGACAGAGCTTCTCAACTGCAGCAGCGTGCGTGCCGACCGGGCATTCAGGACCTGGGTTCAGACGAGGCTCATGGAGACGGAAAAGGAACTCCGGATTGGACGAAGGCGACGAAGCTCGGGCAACGAGTAGGCGTAAGCCGGCAACTCACCGCCGCCGCCTCCTCCGCCATCATCATATCACCACACAACGACATTTACCGTTGTAGGTGGCAAAACAACCGACATATTTTGCCTCCACACACAATGGTTTACGACGACACCAAAAAATAACCACTTGGCATAATCTCTAATTCTTCTTTGTCCTTGCATTTTCATTTGTCTTGCATTGGCTGGCGTTTCTGGTTGGATCGACAAGGCCTCGAACGGCATTTGGCCTCTGGAAAGAGAAAGGGAAGCAAACCACTACATTCTGGAAATTGGGCTTTTTGGGACGAAAGCTAGGGTCTTACTCTGATCAAACGGGGAAAAGCGTTGGTTCTGGGAAGAGAAATACCCCATAACGCTACAAACCTTGCTTGATCTCTCTTGTTATATGGATTTTGGGTTCAGCCGGAGTGGAAAGGATGGGATCGGAACACAACACATAAGCCTGCATAGCGCGCGGCAAACTGGGGGGGCATTGGGGGGCAAATATTCTGTTTCTTGCTAAAAAGAAGAACTTCTGGACTCTGTGGTGGCATCGCGTGGCTGCTTTTACCTTTTCGTTTACATTCTTGAGCTGCGCTGGTTGATGGAAAATCACGCGGGAGATGGACAGAGTCGACGTTTATCATGAAGATCTCCCGAGAGGAGACTTTTTTTTCAACATCAATTTTTTTTAGTGATAGCGATGAATTCATTCACTATCAATGCACCTGCGATTGCGGCGCACAAACTACTTTAACTTGTTCATCTTGTCACTGAAGCCATCGTGAGAAACCTCGGGATTCATCACCCGGCCTACCTAACCGCTGAAGAATGCATGATATGATGTGAAACATTGAAAAACGACTATCAGACCCGAGGTTCAAAGCCCGTGGTGTGCCCCACGTACCAGAAAGATAGCGAGACAACACGCGTCGAACCCACAATCTTGCAGCTTGATCGACCTCTCCCCCCCCCCCCTTGCTCGGCGGTTGGGGGGAAATGAAGATCATTTCGCAGCAGTGTCGTCCCCCTGGCGCGCCGCCGGACGGAGCTCCACCAACAAACGGGGGAGGGACTGACGGGGGATGGAACAGGGAAGGGGACGGTCTGAATTCTTTTGATAACTGGGCATGGGGCTTTGATGGGTTCTAGTCAAAGTATTGGTCTCTATCGATCGTGATCGTTTTGATTGCCACCCTGAGCGGTCCAAGCACCTTCTTCACACACACCGCTGAACTCCCATAACGGTGCTCCGGCCCGGGGATCGGCGCCGCATTACAGTAGTGGCTTCTGCACACCGAGCAACGGGGGGAGATTCACCTTGCGATGAGGCTGGAGTTTGAACATCTGGAATAAGTGACGTTGAGAGAGAAGGATGAGAAATCTGGTTTCTTGGGAGATTACACGACTTTGCTGCTGTCATGTTTGGGGGGTAAAATGTGTGGAAATTGGCTACATCGTGAGTAACGGTTACATCATTGACACAACAACGCTTCTTCACCTTGGGGATAATGCAGCAATGCCCTGTTTCAAATACCATCCAGCTCGACTGCCGGAGTAGAATGCTACCCTCAGTTGAGCCTCAAAGATTCCCCGGCAACGGGAAGTCTCCTTTACCCTAGCGCTCCCGCAGATGAGCTCATGACTACTGACCCGTCTCACCGAGATGAACAGCTCAGAGGCACACACACACACCCTCACACGGTCATGCGCAATCACCTTGGGGTCAGGTTTTTTCTCCTCCTCCGGTATGACTTCAATGGTCGTCAATCTCATCTGGCACCGAAAAAAAGCTGGAGCCTGGCCGAGAAAAGAACATGATGATGACATCTCGGTGTTTTGATCTGATATGACGTAGTTTTGCTTTGATCGAGATCTCGACTCATTTCGTCGATGGCTTCAGTGTTTTTTCCCCTTTGAGTAATGAGCTTGTTCGGATCGGGTTGTTTGTACACTTGACTTGTTTTCGCACATGTTGGTGAGTGTCAGTGGCAAGGTGGACAAAGCCGGATGTTTTCCTCCTTGAGATAGATTGTGAAGCCATGATATGACGGGCTGGTTTTGTTGCAACGAGGAACCTACCTTTCTTTGTTGCATGGAGAATGTGGTCACGTCATAACTGCCATGACTTCAACGGCTTTTTTGGTCTTGGATAGATCTGAGGTGGGAGAACTGCAGGGAGACAAGGACTTCCTTGTCTGAGTTGCCAAGATGAACCCTGGCCTGTTTGAATCCACTCGGATGGATACAGTATGGGCTTGAGTCTGAGGTTCTGATTCTTTGGCTGTGCTACTGTAGCTCATTAGCAGGCAATTGAGGTGGCTAGGGGGTGTTTGTTGATCCAAGATCGTGGTCTGAAGTCTTTACTTTTTATCTTACCCTACAGTTGGGGCGATTTCTCAGGTGAAAGAGGCTTTTCGAGGTATCCTCCGAGGCTCTTCTCTGAATGCGGCGTGGAAACCCGCCATGCTCTAAGGGGGTCTTCTGGCAAGACGGCCGAGCCCATATGGACTTTGGTATTCTCATGTCGTGCTGTGTGATTAGGAGCGATGGTATAGTAAGCGACGATAAAAGCCAAGGTTTGGAAGATCCCTGTTGTCAAGATCCCCTTGCTTCTAGATCATGAGCCTCAAGAACGTTGGAGTGAGGAGAGGGGTGTCATGTGACGCGACAAGCTCATTGCACCAGCCACACAATTGTGGCGCGGGACCGCTAGCGCCACCCGCATGGGGATTCTTTCCTGGTTGAGCTCCGCGACAGTGGCTGATGCTCGTGAACTCAAACAACCTTCCAAAACTTGGGACGACGCGACTTTGGCCATCAACAACCCCCTATTGCACTCTCATCTATTCCTCGTTGCCGCATTATCAAGAGGACTGATCTCTACATAATTTATCGACGAGACGCCATGTCTGTCCTCCTCGAGACCAGCGTGGGCGATATCGTCATCGACCTCTTGGTCGACCATGCGCCGAAGCTCTGCGAAAAGTAAGTGCTTCACATTTGGCTTCTCTACATGTACTGAGCTAACTAACGGTTGCCTAGTTTCCTCAAGCTATGCAAAGTCAAGTACTACAACTTCTCACCCGTCCACTCCGTCCAAAAGAACTTCTCCTTCCAAACCGGCGACCCTCTCGGCCCTCTTTCCAAAGACTCGGATGGTGGTTCGTCAATATGGGGTCACTTATCCGGCGATCCTTCGAAACGAACATTCCCTGCCTTCTTTCACCCAAAGTTGAAACACGTGGAGCGAGGGACGGTTAGCATGGCGACAGCACCACTTCAATCCGACCCAGATACGCGCGTGGCAGCTTCCCAATTCATCATCACGTTGGGCGAGGACACGGATTTCTTGGACGGGAAAGCTGCCATCTTTGGCAAGGTTGTGGAAGGATTTGATGCTTTGGAAAAAGTCAACGAGGCGATTGTCGACGACAAGGGCTATCCGCTCATTGATATCCGGATAAAGCACACAGTCATTTTGGACGACCCCTACCCTGATCCGCCTGAACTGCGGGAACCGAGCTCAAGCCCTCCTCCCACCGACCAGCAACTCAAAACCGTTCGGATTGCTGACGAGGCGGCACTTCATGCGGATGACCATGTCGACGAGGAGGAGCTGGAGAAACGGCGACGCAACCGGGAGGCGCAGGCGCAGGCCTTGACTCTGGAGATGATGGGCGATCTGCCGTTTGCGGAAGTGAAACCTCCCGAGAACGTCTTGTTCATCTGCAAGCTGAACCCGGTCACTGGGGATGAGGATCTGGAGCTCATTTTTGGCCGATTTGGCAAGATTTTGAGCTGTGAAGTCATCAGGGATCAAAAGACAGGTGACAGCCTGCAGTATGCGTTCATCGAATACGAGGACAAGGCATCTTGCGAGGCAGCATACTTCAAGATGCAGGATGTTTTGATCGACGACCGACGAATTCATGTTGATTTTTCCCAGAGCGTCAGCAAGCTCAGCGACGTGTGGAGAAATGACACCAACAAGAAGCGTCAGGCCAATGCTGGTCGCGGCGGCTGGGGAGGTGTCAGGGAGCTGGAGAAGCGCCGACAGTACCGCGAAGAGAGAGAGAGGAGCACTGATGGCGACTACGGAATGGTATATGGAGAAGAGGAGATGAAGGGAAAGCTGGAGCGGAATGGACCTGGTCGACAGAAGGAAGATGGCCCCCCACCCAAACCTCGCGATGCTGAAGGTTCAGGGCGACAACGGAGTCGAAGCCGGAGTCCTCGACCGCAAGACCGAAGTCGAGACCGGTATCGCAAACCCAGGGATGACCGACGAGGAGGGGACAGACGAAACTGGGACCGGCGAGATCGAGATAGAAACCGAGACCGAGACCGCGATCGCAGAGACCAAGATAGAGATAGGGATCGATACGGGCGGGACGATTATGACCGCAGGTCGAGGAGGTAAAGAGTGTGGCGAATCGGCGACACGGAATACAAACGGCGCAAAACCCTGCAACCGTTGATGGCCTCTAATTCAATCGAAAGCAAGCGTTTCGACTTCCTTGATGTGGATCCCTCAACTAACACCGACCGACATGTGCATACATATGGCATTACACGAGCATGGGGCACCAATTCGTCCTGGCCTACGATTTTGGCAGACTGTTTATCTTGTTGTGAACGGGTGTTTGCCCGATTCTGCTGCCTCCGCTCATCATGTACGAGTGAGCCCCCCGGCACACACGCGGTCCTTTGGACACTTGCACGAGCACCGAGCAACGGTCTGAGTAGGCCAAATGGATCGAATTCATACTGTCTGCGCACGAGCAACGTTGGTCGTCAACATGAGCACATACTAGCGGGCGTGGGTGAACCGGGGATCTCCCTCCCGCTGCTGAGCGACCCCAGCTGTCATTCTGGACAAGATCCCCGGGCCACTCCATCTCCTTTCTGCCAAAGCGTCGCTTGCCAGCAGCATTCCCCACGCATTTCTCAGCGTCTAGAGGCCTGTGCCACATGACAGGTCTCTTTGTGGACGTTCAGCAGATCACAGCGCCAGGATTATTGACCCAGTCTCGCCAACGGGCGACCAGGCATGGCAGAGCAGCACGCCACGGCATGTTTGGCTTCACGTACGGGTACTGTATTCTGTGCGAGCGGACATGTAGACAAGAAACTGAATGAACCACGGCCTCTAGGTGAACCCTCTGGATGGATCGATAAGCCGCCTCTCTCGGCTATGCTTGCTGTGCCTGCTTCGCCGTCGACAAGACTGGGCACGGCGTTTGAACGAGGCTATGAAAAACGCCCCGGGGTGAGACGGTCATCTTCCCACCACGTTGAGAGGTTAATGTACGGCCAAGTGCATGGCGTCCAGCCTTGGGTCACTCTGGAAGCATCTGCCACCGAGCTCGCCCAAGCCATCTCGCCTGGCAGGGATCATGGATTCCAGAGCTGAGTCTTGGGCTGAGGCAAGAGTGGCTGGCTGTATGCGCAGAAGAGAGATCAAAGACAGCGTTTCAGATCGGCCATGGAGGTTCGGTCGGCATTGACGTTGATGGATGGTGACGATTGGCGGTGCCACATCCCGACCATCTCAACACGAGCCCCGGGCTTCGAGGACCGACGTCCGAGCCTGGGAATAGCGGCTGTTTCTGAAGAATTGCATCATCATACCTTGCGGTGATACCTGGCTCTGGGGTCCCATATCCACCGTGTCTATGACCAAGCAAGACCTTGGGAACCTGCTCGGTCAGCTTGGGCACCTTGGTGCATACTGTAACACCGACACATAGGTATCTCGGGCATGAGACCTTCCAGGCGAGACTTTGTCGAGATGTGCAACCTTGGGGAGGTCAAAGAGCCTGTCGCAGGGTGCTCGAGGGCTGGGAGCGTGGCCTGGACTGCGATTTGAGTCCCTGACGGGAAGCAACATGCGCCAAGAGAATTCCACGAGGCCTTGTGATATTATCTCTTGAGAAGGGTGAGTTTCAGACTCTTCTCTGCACGCGCCCTTGGCTCTGGATTCGAGAGATGGACGTCCCCCCCGCGTGCCCTTCGGATCGCTACAGATGCTTCTCACCATCAAGGGCATAGCAACCATGGCATGGATGATCTCGCTGTCAGCCACCGTTCAGTCCTCCCCCTTCCCCGTGCTTGATGGGCGTCACAGAGAGGTTCAGAGTGAGCCCCTGGACACAATGAGCCAATCGCCAGTGCCACAGGAGACGCAGAACGGGAAGCCGCATCTTTACGTGTCACACCCTTTAATGACAGCGCGGTAGGCAACATCTCCCCTCGGGACGCTGCTGGGCTAAAATTTTCCGCCCTGGGTCCCGCGCTCGCCCGTATCATGTGCAGTTGCGGACGTTTGGCTGTCTTTGATGCAGTGGCGGAGGTTGAGGTTTCGTCCAAAGGAGGACCTGCGGGGGCGGCGACAACAGGGGATGGAAAGGGAAAGGGAAAAGAAGAAGGACGGAAGCGAGCCTATGCTTGACTAGGAAAGTCCGTTGGCGATGTGTATGTCGTCGCCATGCCAGGGGAGAGACGGAGGTTCGATACGAGGAATCTGGTGGCTCATCGATGCGAGCGGGTTCCACTCTGGAACCAATTGAAACAAGCCGGGCTCAAAGGGACGGCACTCCTATGATGTTGTCCGTTTGTTCACCGTGCTAGGTCCTCTCAGAGATGTTGAGACAGACGAGTTGAACTCGAGATGGTGTCCGTCCTTGGCTGTAGGGTCTGACAACTGATACCGCATGCCCCCTACATCTTGACGAATTGGGGGCTGAGAGATACCCCCAACCTCTCTTTTGGTCTCTGTCATGTTGTTTGCAGCATCTGCCCCTACTCTCGAGACGTTGTGAGCAGCCGTTTTCACTCGAGGGACACACTGCGCAACAGAGGTGGCGCTGGAGTTGGGTTGGAGATACCAGCCCTAGGAGAGACAGGCCCCCCATTGTCTGGTGTCGCTAGCGGCCAAGAACTGGATGGACGCCACACGGGAAGCAAAGCAAATCAGACAGCCTCGTCAGCGTGGTTTGGCGATCTCCTGCATAAGAGCCCCTTGGATCGAACAACCAGGGGTTTAATGTTTCTCCGTCAATCTGCAGCTTCCATCGGAGCCTTGCTCCTATCAGTTTGGCCCCCCTGGCAACATGATTCTTGTTCGGCCTCTGCCTCTGCGCGGCCGTTTCCAATACGGGCTCTGGGCCTTGATTCTATATTTACACCCACACCAACGTGACCGTTTGGCTGTCTGTAGCCATGGCGTGGAGAAACTCGTGTCCTGCGTCTCGCCTTTGAGCATTGGCGCCCAAGATGAGGGCACAAGCTTCGACCCAGCAACGAGATCGGGGAGGATGAAGTTCTCTACCCAACACTGTGCTTTCTGTGCAACGGCCGACACGGCGGTATCCCTCTTCAGTCGACGTTTATCCCCATTGGTTTGTGCCGTGCTGAAGAAGTGTTCGGATCATTCTATAACGGACCTTGTTCGTCTAAACAAACAACCAACGGAGGGGATCCACACTCTGCACATTGGAGTGGGACGTCGCGCGGGGGGAAACATTGCACATTTGCAGGTTTGGGGACTGAGAATAGAAACTCGAGAGAGACGAGGAAGAAGATGAAAAAGGCCCGAAGGGGGCAGCGGATCAGCTTCTCGGTCATGGCTTGCACTTGTCGTCTCATCTCCTTGTCTTGCTTGACGGAGGGAGGCTTGGGCGTCCTGGCCCTGTTGCAGACGACCACAGTATGTTTGCTCAATCGAGTTAGACGCTGCGTTTGTTCTGATGTCGAATCACGGACCTCGTGTATCAAGATCGTCGTCGCTTTCGCTTCGATACGTGCCGTTTACCCTGGCAAGGGTCAGCTAGGGTCTCATCCCAAGTACCGGGTTTGAGGAACTCTGCCCGAAGAAAGCCACCGCCTGGTCTGAGCCGCATGGAGCTGTCGACATGGGTCTCGGGGCTTCGTTGAATCAGGAGAGCCAAGGAAAACTTGGACCCCCAGGTTCTGGCCCTCACTGTGTTGGCTTCTCTGGTCGCAGCGCACTGGTGTTACACGACGACAAGAAAGTGTTTACAGCATCTGTTGACGAGTGACCATGGGCTGCGTCACAGCCGAGAGGGGACTCTGCGCACCCCCCAAGCTCTGGAGAGGGATGCTCTCCTGAACTTGCCATGGGGACGGCCTTGTCATTACCTTGGAACCATCATGTCTTGTGACATTGTCTTACTGGTCGCGAGTTTGCTCACTCAGCCGGGGCCAAGACATCAGCAAGGTTTTAGCAAAAGACATGTCTGTTTGCCCCCCGCAGGCATCTCGTCGCTGCCCGTTTCTTCATGACCCCTTTCTCCATCTAGCCACGGGGCCGAGAAAGGAGTCAAGGCCGTTTGGCAAACAAGTCCCTGGGCATGACGGTGGGCTGCTTCGAGATTGCTGCTGCACGGAGATCCGCTAAAGGGTTGAATAGGCGGTGCAGCGTGGGGAAGAAGAGCGTCAGTCTCGCCTCAGATGCTGTGCCAGAGTCATGAATTACGCCAACTCTACAGGCTCTAGACATGCGGCTGAGTTGGAGACAGAGATGAACATGTCTCAGAGGCGTGTCTTGGCCCCAGCGGCGTCCTGAGGGCTCATCTTGGTTCTGTCAGAAGTCTCAGACCAGCAGGGCCCGTTGTGCGATCTGGGGAAGGCCTCCATCTGATCGGCCATCCAGATCTAGGCGCCCCCTCCTCTTTTGCTGGGATCCATCCCTGGCTTGTTTGCAGTCGCCTCACTCAGATGGCCATGGAAGCATGGCATCCCCATCATTCTGCAGCTCACCTGTAGGCATCCGAAGCTGGCCTCGCGTAACTGAGGGTCCCGACAGCCACACAGCGTCCGGAGCTTGCTCCACACCCTTGCAAGGTGAGCGAGAGCCGTTGACGTCTGCTGTGGCAGGTGTGTGCGCTTGCAGAGCTACCGGAAGATGCCTCGATCCTTTCCCTTTGGTCGCCTCTGGAGTGGGCACGGTCGTCTTCCCGGAGCAGGAGAAGCGTTTATTGGACGGCGAGATGGTAGTGAGCAGGCTTGGGTGAGGCAAACAAAGATATAACGTCCTGTGCCAGGACTAGTGGGAGAGTGGTACGGGCAAAGTATAACAGCATGCCACGGCTGCAGATCTTGCTGCCTCTTCTTCTCTTCTTCTTTCAACCTCTTGGTCTTGTCGAAACTCGCCTTGTCTGAGCTATCAAGTTGAGAGGTGACGGAAACTCGTCGGTTACTCTAACCCTCGACTCAACTGCTTGACACAACTGGCGATAGACACTCTCCATTCCTGACCGGACAAACCACTTACACTTCCCGAGATCTCCGACGGACGAGTGCTGGCAAACCGGCAACGGCTCGTACATCACACACCTTGTCCCTCGGACCAAGACTCATCAGAGTTTGCCATTGAATCGATCAAGGTTGACTCGACAAGACGGTCGTTGGCATTGATGAGGAAGCCCGAGCTGCAACCTCTGCCAGTCACCCGTTGAGCGTCTCTCCACTCACCCTTTACCCTTTCATCCTCAACAGACCTGGTAGCTATACCATGGTGACTCCAACCTGTTACTCACCGGCCGACGTCCGACGGTTTAGCAGGATGAACGCCTACTCCTCATACCCGGAGCGTCGGAGCTTGGCTTACCCCATCCACCCAGACACGCGAACGACCATTATGAGTGAGAGAGACATGATTGATGATGTGACGCCTCAGAGGAAGCGCATTGCAGTCGCTGTGAGTATATACCCCTGCCTCTTCCTACCCCTCTAAGCCCATCTTCTCCCCCCTGGTGTGTGTGGTGTGCGAGAGACTTACATAGTTGTGTAGCGGGCTAACAACAGATCCAGTGTGGGCGGTGTCGAAAGAGGAAGATTCGTTGCAGTGGCGATTCTGGAAACGGGGGACCATGCACGAACTGCAAGAACGCAGGCTACGAGCCATGCCAGTTCCTCAGAGTATGTCTTTCAGGGGGTGAGGTGTTCTGTGACGCTCCGGGACTTACACTGGCGTCTAGGTTGCTTCCCAAGAGACACCCATGAAGCAGGAGCCGTTCAACTATAGTCTGGAGGCTTCTCGACAGTATCAGGCTCGAGGGAGCTCCGTCGTCCCTCCTCTCCCGTCGACTACTCCTCAGTACCCCGACGGCCTCCCAATCCATACTAGCGACTCGTTCATCTACCGAGCTCCTACGACCTTCACTTACAGCGCGAAACCCTGCTACCCAATCTCTAACTGGGGCCATGGATATACTGAGGACCAAGGTATAAACTATACCATGTATCCGCCGGCGTACCCTTCGGTGAATGACTCGGACTATGGCATCAACTACCGTATCGCCTCCAGCACGCCGGGAAAATCTGGCGGTATCTGCGTTGATACGGAGCCCAACTACGCATATAGTAGCGGAACGCAGACCACGAGCCTGGTACACCGACCGGCTCCGGTGCCGGCCGACTCGACGGGCATGGCGTTCCAGAACATGGCGGCGGGCGTCAACATGAGCGACAGGGTACTGCCCATGCCCGTGGGACGTTCATCGGTGCCCAGCTCGATAGGGCCCTCGTCGTCGTCGTACCGGAACGATTCGGGCTGCAGCTCCATCTTCGGCAACAACAGCAGCAGGGGCTCCTCTGCGCAGACGACGACGACGACGACGGCGGGCACGTCGCCTGCGAGCCCAGATTCCGAAACGCCTTCGAGTTACACAAGTTACGAGCCTTCGAGCATGGCTTCGGCCGCAGGCTTATCCTCGTATCCTCCCATGACATTAGCGTCGCAGCTCACCCGCACAAGCAACGATCTTTACACGCACGCGAGCTCCTCGGAGGCTTCTCTCTACACTCCGGCTGACTCGATGCGCGTCGCAGGAGGAGGTCCAGGACCCGACCTCACGTACCGCTACACGGACACTACTACGGCCGCGACTACGGCGGCCGCTACGACGTCGGCGCGCCGTGAGCCGCCCATGCTGCCCGGCGGCGGCAGCGTTGGGTCGTCGTTCTCGCTGGGGCAGGGCGCCACGACGTACATGGCGCAGCCCGCGTCGTACATGCTCCCTCCTGGCGACGTCGGAGGCACGGGGGCAGAAGCCGCGGCGGATAGCTACCGCAAGACTGCGGGGGCGCTTCGAGGGTGAGGGGAGACGACGTCTGAGCCGTCGTCGGTTGATGCTGTTTCTCTTATTGGGGATATGGGCACCCTGTTGGCTCTCGGTGATTGAAAGTGTGTTATCTTTCTTGGCCTGCTCTCAGCAGGGGAGTTGCAGTGTGTTTATGGTTTGGACCTGAGCATCGAGATGTGAATGAGTCAACGCCATGGTTCTCCCCACCTGCGTGGATGACGATATTAGTCGTCGTCGTCGTCGTGATCGCCGAGAGGCTCGCGAATGCAGGGGTGAGAACCTCTCTGTCCCTTCCCCGCGCGTCGCAGGGCGGATGAACTGCTCATAGACTGCTGGGGGACCCTTTTTTCTCGCATGAGTGAGGGGTTTGATGGGTTGAGGTTGCGAGGCACAGCGTCTGACGGGGAGGCAAGACGAGAGCGTTGGTGTTGTGCCACCACTTGGCGTTGTCGTCGACTTCTTTCTCGTCTTGAACGACATGTTTCTTTTTCTATCTCTTTTGTTCTTACTCTTGTTTTAATCACATGCATGGTTGGTCATCATGGTGCATTGCATCTTGAATTTTTCACTCCCTGATGTCTCTCTGTAGAGATTGGGTTGAGTTCTTGACTTGTTGCACATGGGATGGAGCTTGCACGAGCGTTATCAGACACGGACAAACCAAACGCATACGGACGGATACGAGAAGGCGAAGATTGGATATTGGGTCTGTACATTTTGGTCTGGCGAAAATCGGAGTGGATTGGGAGGGAGAATGATTGACATTGGGATGGAAGACGGGCATGGGCGTGTTTCTGTTAATGGGTTTGGTTTGGTTTGGCATGAGTGCTTTTTTGATGGGTTCTTGACGAGATGAGACTCCGTTCTCCCGATGGGAGACAGCTGTACATGAAATGATCTACTCGAATACGAGTAGATAGCTGATGATGCATCTCGGGTTGATAGTTTGATAGGAGGGAGGGTTGATAGGTTAATAGGTGCGTTGGTGTGTTTATGAGTTAGTTGGTGATTGATATTAGGATGGTGTTGGAGTTATTGCTTGATAGTTTTATCCAATGGTCCACCCCAGCTCAGCCACGTTCCAATAAACCATAATGAAGTTGAGAATTCATGATGAACCCCTGGGTAATCACCTTGAACGAGATGAATTTAATGAAAACCCGTCATCACATGGCGACAAGACATGCCCCTAAACAGGTAAACCCCAGGCCCACAGCGGGGTAGGTTAGCGGTATGGCTTCAGGGGGAAGCTCCGCTGCGGGACAATGACCGGGCAGTTTGCCCGTGGGTGGATGCAGGCGCTATAGCTACAGCGGTTGGTTTGCAGTGGAGGCGGCCAAGGCTGCCGGGTTTGGCATCTTCACCAATCTGCATCTTGCTGATCTATTTTCGAGCTTCCCTTTCCTGCCTCCACTTGGTCATTCATCTGTCGCGGTTAAAGCCCTTCCTTGGGTGTCACCTTCTTCTCTCTGATTTTCTACAGCTCGCACGTTTGCTAGTTTCTAGTTTGCGCGCTGTTCTTTAAAGACGACCACCTTGAACACCCACCGCACCGCACGCACACCTGGCATCTACTACTCCCCCGCCATCTGAAGCTATAGCCAACTCCCCCTCCCAACGTCGCAATCGCAATCGCATTCACAGTCACACTACGACCGACAACCCTCCAAGATGCAGGTTCCTCTACTAAGACTACAATGCGGCGTCAACTCGTACGCCTGGGGCAAGAAGGGCAGCGACTCTGCCGCTGCTCGCTTCGCTGCTGCGACGCCATCTGATGACCTCAAGATCGAGTCCGATACTCCTTACGCTGAGGTACACCTTAAAAACTTCATGATCTTTCTCCATGACTGACACATCCTGCAGCTCTGGATGGGCACACACCCCTCAAATCCCTCCCGAGACGTCAAGACCGGCCGATCCCTCCTCGAGCTCGTCCAAGACAACAAGGCCCTCCTCTCGTCCACCGTCATCTCCCGCTACGGCGAGAAGCTCCCCTTCCTCTTCAAGGTGCTCTCGATAAACAAGGCCCTCTCGATCCAGGCCCACCCCAATAAGAAGCTCGCCGAGCAGCTCCACGCCCGCGACCCCAAGAACTACCCCGACGACAACCACAAGCCCGAGATGGCCATCGCCATCACCCCCTTCGAGGGCCTCTGCGGCTTCCGGCCCCTGGCCGAGATTGCCCACTTTCTCGAGTCCGTGCCTGCGCTGAGGGCTCTGGTGGGAGACGAGGCTGCTGCCGAGTTTGCGCAGGTCGCCAAGGATGAGGAGGAGGGTGTTAGTGACGACAAGAAGGTCTTGCTGAAGAAGGTTTTTGGCGCGCTCATGAACTCGTCGGCCGAGGCGATTGCTGAGCAGACCGCCAAGCTGGTTGAACAAGCAAGCAACGAGGGTGCTGGCTTCGCTGCTGGCGGCATGGCTGCCACGTCTGGTGAGAAGCTTTCCGAGCTCGTCAACCGACTTCACGGCGAGTTTGGCGACGACATTGGCCTGTTTGTGCTCTTCTTCCTCAACTTTGTCACTCTCGAGCCTGGCGAGGCCTTGTTCCTGGTTGCTGATGACATTCACGCCTACATCTCTGGAGACATCATGGAGTGCATGGCTGCCTCGGACAACGTTGTCCGCGCGGGCTTCACCCCCAAGTTCAAGGATGTCTCCACCCTCGTCGACATGTTGACCTACAACTACGCCCCCATCGAGGAGCAAAAGATGTCACCCACAGAGTACCCCTACGCGACGCTCAACCGCAGCGGCTACAGCTCAGGCTCGGCCGTTGTGCTCTACGACCCTCCGATCGACGAGTTCAGCGTCGTGCGCACCCTGCTCCGCGGCGACGGCGCAAAGGCCACCTTTGAGCCCCTCGACGGGCCCAGCATCGTCATCTGCACCGGCGGCCGGGGCAAGATCTCTGTCGGCCCCACAAGCGCCGAGATCAGCGAGGGGTGGGTGTACTTTGTCGGCGCGACGGCCGAGTGCGTGCTCGAGTCCGAGGGGGGTGAGGATGACGAGTTTACGACTTTCAAGGCGTTTTGCGAGATTGATGACTCCAAGGAGAAGCTATGAATTTTTTACTCAGGGGGTTTGGCGTGTTGAGTAAGAGCGTGAACAAATGTCTTTAGCTTTAGGCCATTAAACGATGTGGCTACATATACTTTTTAATATCACGTTCATCTACATGTCATTTTGGTGTCTTTTTGTCAAAGTATTTAGAGTAGGTGGTATTCATGATGGGAGATTGGTCACCCATACCTTGTCTTACGTCTAATAAGCCAACCAACCTTGACTGACAGACCTTGTGCTAACTAGGGTTGTACTTGATCCTTTACGCAGCATGCCCTGTATATTCTTTTGATATGGAAACCCGTGATTAATTTGAGAGTATACGTTGTCAGGCTCCTTAGGGGTTGGGCGCCCTTCATGATCGACAAATATCATGACTTGGGTGAGTCGTTGACATCAATCCTCTCGTTGAACGGCCAGGGGTCTTTGCCCGTTCCCCTGCTGGTGAATGTTAGCATCACGTCTTTCAGATGTTTCGTCTTCTTACCTTGACTCTGGTCTATCGGGCTGCCACTTTGACCCGTAGTACCTCGCTCCCCTCCAGAACCACGACTTGCTGGTGCTCCACGTCGCCGCAAGAGCCGCAAGCCTGCCCATCTTCTTAGACCTCGGTTCCCTAACCCGCGCGTACTCTTCCAACGCAGCTCTGATACCGGTCTTGGCGTCTAAAGTTGCGTGCCTGAGTAGTGACCTGGCTAATACGGTGGCATCCTCGATGGCGAAGCCCGTCCCCTGGCCACTCGTCGGCAGCATCAGACGTGCCGCGTCTCCTACGAGGGCGACGTTTCCCCATTGGATCTCGTCCTGTTTCCATATGCGTTGACGGAGGGGCGTGCGGATTATGCGGTCTGCGGATGAGAAGAGGGCTTCGAGTGTACCGGCGTAGGGGTGGAAGACGTTGCGGTGCTGGCGGAGGATGTCGACTGTGGACGAGAGGGGGTATTGACTTGGGAGTATTGATGATTGCCATGGTTCTGCGTCAGGTTTGAGATCGGGTTCTATGGGTGAGGATGACGAAGGGGGTGAGGCCTCGGGGAGGATGAGATCCCAACGTGTTCTGCCTTGGGGACATGGGCCAGTGGCGAGGAAGCCGTTGCTGAGCAGTACGAGGTGGGATTCACTGAACTTGGCTGTCGAAGACGGGGCTTGCTCGCTGGTAGATACGCCGTAGATGCCAGTCAGGCCCATAAAGTCGGGCAGCCATCTCTCCTCCGCGGTGGCCTCGTTTCTCCGGTTGAGGATGAATTCTCTGACGCCAGAGTATCCCCCGTCAGCGCCGACGAGAAGGTCAGTCGTGATGTCTGTCCCGTCATCAAAGACGACCCTCATGGCTCCGTCGTCGAGGGAGGCAAAGTCGACGGCCTTTTTCTCCCAGTTTACTTGTCCGCCGAGTTCCTTCACCTTTTCAACCAGCAGCTTTTGCAAAGCCCATCTCTCAAAGTAGACGACCCCCGTCTTGAGATCACGGCTCCACATGGCATCACCCTGCGAATTCAATCTCTCAACACCCCCATCATAGTCACAGCTCCACGTCGACATGACACCGCACTCGAAGCCTTGCGTCTTGATGCAAGACTCGAGACCGAGACGGTGTAGCGGGTAGAGGCCGTTGGCGAACAGGCCGACTGTTGCGCCGGCGCGGGAGCCGGAGTCTGAGGGGGAGGGGGATGAGTCGAAGAGGATGGGGG